>JAOXJP010025715.1:0-17072 GCA_025762735.1 Platanus orientalis
TGTATAAGAGACAGGAGTAATCACATCAGCAGGCTCTGTAGGATTGTGACTTCATTAAACATCTGGAAATTTCCCTATAAGAAGGTAAAATTCCATTGGTTTGTGAGAAACGCTCAGTTACCATTGTGGCTAATTATGATAAAGCTACACTACAAAATAAGGCTGTTTTTACACTTAAAAGAATAAAAAGATAAAGCAGTAAAGCTCCATAAACTTAGTGGTACTGTAGGTTTGGTTAGGACTAGAGAGTTTTTTTTTTCTCTTTTTCTTTTTTCGCAAACCCACTTTATCATTAGGTTTTAGTAGGGATCATTTATTAAACTGTTGGGGATTTTAATAGTTTTGTTGAAACAGATGATTACACTTACTATAAAGGCTAGTTGGTCCTTGTTTTGAACTAGGACCTTGAAGTTACATATCTCTTATGTTGACTTCCAGCTGTTTTGGTTGTTTGGGTTCCCTTAGTTTTGGGCATAATCTGCCCTTCATGGAATCTGAGGTCTATACGCAGTTAATACATCTTATGAAAACATACTTGATATCTGCCTTTTCCAAAATTTTCCCGTCTGCTTGCTTTAATCTTGTTTAGAATGATGATAGAGGAATTCTTTGGGAAAAGATGAAAATCTTTAGGGAATGTTTTAGTCGGTGCATGTATTAAAGTACGGATACTTTGGCTGTAAATTATCTCCATGTAAGAAAAGTGATGGGTTTCTTTTAATATTGAGTCTAAGTCCTTACATAGTTCATAAAGTTCTAAACAACATTTGGACAGTGATCCGAAGAGCTCTGTGAGACTCATTAATTCATTGTACAGATTTTCTTCCCATATTTCATGTTAGATTTAGTCACTTGAAACAATCTACAGGTGACAAGATGAGGAAAAGTCGATTGATATGGCTTTATCATGTGCAATTAAGACCAAAACCCGCACCAGTGAGAATGATATGGAACCGCTGATTTTTCTTGGAAGGTTATATGGCTAGCCCAATTCATTCAAGAGTGGAGTTCTTTCTAGGGGCAGCCTCTTGGTTTAGTGTCTTGAAGATTGATAACCTGGTGAGGAGACGGCATGTACTGTCAGATGTATGCTTGCTCTGCATACAAAATGGGGAATCAGTGGCCCACCTTCTAATATATTGTAATTTTGCTTCAGAAATATGGGCAGAAGTGTTAGCTGACTTTGGGTTGTCTTGGGTGATGCCAAGAGACCCTAGGGCTTTGGGAAAGGGCTAGAGAACCTCAGCGTTAAGTCAGAGAGCTATGGTCTATTCTATTTGGATTAAAAGGAACAGAAGAGCCTTTAGAAGCTATTCCCATTTCCCAACCAGCCCCTATAAAAGGTACAGTAAAGCCAAGGAAAGATGCTGTATACAGTAGCTGTCCAACAAGAGTTCAAAAACCTAAACCTGAGGGACTTAAATAGAAAATGGGATATAACTCTCTTCTTTTCTTATAAATAAAATTTATGGTGGAAGTTGAAGGTCTATAAGGACAAGGGGAAGGCTAAAATGATGGGTTCCAGGTAGTGAAAAAAGACATGTGGACTTTGGATTTAACGGAAGATATGGCCGTTGAAATTTGGGTGCCATGATTCATATAGCTGACCCCAAGCTGTTTGGATTAGGCTTTGTTGAGTTGAATTTTAGAATTAGTTCTCTGGGTATCTTGAAGTTGAGCTCTTAGGCAACATGGTATGTACTTCTCTATCTTTCTTTTTTGCTTGTGTCATCAATTTCTGCTGGGATGAGATCTTTATAACACATATTCATACTGCTGCTGCTACAACTTGCTATCATACTACCACTATTACTACTACTATTGTTGAGGATGTGTTGATAACTGATCTTGCATATGTTTTGGGAAGGATGTGATCTTGTCTTTCATCTCCCATGAATGGTCTTCAATCCATCTATGAATATTATTGAATGGTGAGGGATGAACGATAAGATTTTCCCTGTAAGGACACATATTATAGTGAGATGCCTTGAACTCATTTGCATTGGATGCTTGGATGTGCTCTTGGAAATACTGGCCTGACCACAATGGAGGTTTTTTTTAATGGAGTAAGAAGCAACACTTAAAATCTGTTATGCAGTACTACAGGAGAGGAGACTCAATGAATTTAGAGTTGGTTCTTTGCTTGGGTCTAAATTTTTCTCTTTCTGTTTCTTTAGTCTAGAGATTTTTTTTTTTTTTTTTTTGGGGGGGGGGGTGTTTATTTTAAATTTATTTCTTTGTTATTCAGGTAATTTGATTACCACGTGGTGCTTGCACTTCTGGTTGACCATGTTTTATACTTCTCCTGTTCTTCTCGTAATACATATTTATTTTACTGGTACAGCCATGCAAGAAGTTACAGTAGTGTTATTTATTCATGGATAAATGTGCAAGCATTATTTAAAAATTAATCTTATGTTGAGTGAAGTAACCGTTGCAAATATGGGTAAAGAAAGTTTATAATTGTGGTTGTGGAATTTAATAGCTACACTTATTTTGTGTCAAAATTTAAGTTATTGTCAATTATAGATTGGACTCCAGATGTCTAGAAAATGCTATTATTTTTTGATGGATCAGACTAGGAAGGTTCAACTAATAACTCAGCATATTTTTGATATAAATGATTTTTTTTTAATTGATGATATAAACGATTTTCAATCTGGTCTGCTTTATCACAGAGGTCTCCATTCAGTCGGCTCAATGTTTTTTGGCCTCTAATTTAGATACAAATTGAATTAATCCATTACTTAGATGTGAACTTTTTCCTAGGACAACATCAAGTGTGTGTTACTTCATAAACAAGTAGACCTAGAACTCCATGATCATTGAATGGCCATGTTCCTTATCATTTCTGTGTTTTTCCTATGAAGTTCAATACCCACTCGTTGTAAATGATCTTGCTAATCATCTGGTACCTATGGTCTGCCTCTTTAACTTCATCTTTGACATCCTTCAACTATCTAAGCAAAGGCTACACATGAAGTTCAGCAAAGATGCCCTCCTTCGTCTACTTGCTGTACTTGAGCTGGCTGGCTGCTTGGTTGCAACTTGGGGGGGGGGGGGTGTTGAGCAATGGAGGTGTGTTGTGGTGGGTGGGTTGGTGTGGATATGGTTGGCAGTTTGGTCTAATCCAAATGCTTACTTAGTGCATGGTATATATGCTGGTTTTGTAGTGTCATCTACCTTCTCTTTTTAGCTGCATTGAACTTGATAAGATTATTTGCTTCTTCTGTGCTGAGCTCTGTCTAATTGTAGAGAAAAATGTGATATTTGTGAGGAACTTATGTGTTGAAATTTTCTTGTTTTAGTAACTACTAGTACACAATTTAGTTTAGATTGTTTTTCAGGTTTTGCAGTGGTGGCTGCTGCTCTGGGATGTGATTCTTGTTCAATGTTATTATGCTTTGCACACTATCACACTATGTAATTTAGGTTGACTTTGCAGTGATGGGTGTTTCTGGATGTGATTTTTATCAGGATCCATGGGGGTTTGGATTTGTGAAGTTCCATAATGCTGAAGATGCAGCCGAGGCCAAGCAACGGATGAACCATCAAGTGATTGGTGGGCATGAGATAACTATTGTGTTTGCTGAAGAAAACAGAAAAACTGATGTAGGATATCCAAAAGAATGGATTCCTACAATATGGGATTATGGTGGGATGATGCAAAACACTTTAAATAATTCAAATAATGATTCTTGAATTAAAGAAATAATAGAAATTCAATTTAAACAATTTCAAGAATCCAAGATTCAACTAAAAGATTCATAAAATTAAATTCTTGAACCAAGAAAAGGTGAAAGAACAAAGGGAAATAGATTAAGACAATCAAGAGAGGGTTTCTTGATAGTTTCGTGGTGAAGAATTAGAAGAAGATGATAAGGGAATCATATATGCAAATTTTCAGATTCAAGATTATAGTAAAGAAATATTATTTATTAAATCTTTAATCTAAAATTGCAATAACAGTGTGAGTTGATCAAGAAAACAACAAGAAGAGAGAGAAACGTGTGTCCAGAACGTGAACTCCACAAAAGCTCCAAAATTCTTTATTCTAATCACCAAAATCTGATTACAAACTGTTGACATTTTCTATTTATAAAGACTCCTTCTGACTCTTAATCCCATTAGGACTCTTACTACCCACTTACATTTATTCCAAACAAAATCCAAATAAACTCCTATTGCCTTATTACATAATGCATCCTTAATATAAAATCCCTACTAGAAACAACCCTAAACAAATTCCTAAAAGTAAATAAAGTAAAATTCTACTACCTCTTGACAAATTTTCCTCCTCTAGGGCCTTTTCCAAATGGTTTGGGCTTAGGCCTCCAAAGAGGATAAGCCGTTTCCAACAAAGTTAGGGCTGTTGCATCAAAAACTCATGAAATGCATGGGAGTACCCGCGTAAGGTGTGGCTTTTTTTTTTTCTTCTTTCTCTTGATTTATTCTTTTCGGCAATAGTAGTTTGGCCTTAATTGGTGATGTGCCTGTTCAGGAGGGAATTTCGTTCCTTTGGTGTTTGCTGATGGTAATTCGGCTTTGTCTCTGTAGTGGCCAGTATGGAGGCTATAGGAGGCCGACTCCACCTAAGTCACCGAGATGCCGATATCATTCAGTTTCAAATTACTTTATCTTGATGTTCATCTGAAAATCTGATCAGATTATATTCCTGCATCCTCAGCTATGCATATTGTCCATAATAATGAAAATCTTCACAAAATAAATTTACTTGTCTCTTGGAAAATTGCTTATGATACTTTCTATGTGACAGCTTAATCACGGTCGCAGTCACCAGCCAAGCATGGCTCAAGGTCTGGATTCTATCTTTTGTTAGCCTGTTTGTGCTGCATGTTGCTGCAAGGCATGGACTACATCTAATCATGCATTGGACCTCAATCACAATCATGGCTTCCCAAAATGTCTTTTTAAACTCCCTTTCATGCCAATTTTGCACATATACACACTAGCACACATGTGTGCACACTCACACAGGCACATATTAGTGATGCTTGTTAGTTCTATACACGTTAGCAAGAACACAAGCCTAGATATTAAAGTCCAGGCAGGAGCATTGGGCTTTAATTCCTTGTAACATCATAATGTAGAATTTCAAAATGATGCATGATTTGAGCACCCCTAATATGAGGAGCCCCCTTCACAGTGAAAAGACAAAAAAATGCCCTTATTATCTCCTCATTGATGTTGAAGTACAGTAGGGTACTATTGGCCTTTTCCCCAGGGGGTGCCTCCTTTATTTAATTTAGAACCACAAAAGGAATTTGTATAAGAAATCAAGTGGAACTGGAAAAATTTGTCAAACAAAACTTTGGAAGGTGATGACCTTTTTCCCCCTATTCAAAATGTTTTTAATCCAATAAAAAATTTGCAATGCTCTTTTGCACTAATTGATGTTGTCTGGCCTACTGTAAAACTGTATCCAATTAGATACCAAACTGAATTATATGATAAATGTTCGTCATTAACTACTCTAGTAATTTATATCATACTAAAAAGTAATTGAACTAGATAATATAAGAGATATTGTCAAACTCAAAACATGTTACTCAAGAGAATAAAGTAATAGTTTCTATTGTATTTAAAGGTCATTACCCAGTGTTGGTCCCGTAGTTACGGGGTGCTGGGAGGGGTGGATGGGAAACAGACCTAACCTTTGACTTTTGCACAAAGTGGCTGCTCACCAAATAGTTTCTACTGTATTTGCAAAGAAAATATTGAAAGATTGAGGGAACTGCTGGAATGGCCATACTTGGGCCCTTGGACTCTTATGGCTAACTTTTTTTTTTTTGATTACTATTATGGCTGACTAGGGTTACCATTTGAGTTGCACATTAAGTTGGGCCTGTGATGCTATCTTTATTGACTGATTTTCAAATTGTTCTGACCAACTTAGGCTGATTTGGTCTTGGTGAGTTTTTCACCATTGTTTATCATTCCTGACTGACATTCTTCTTTTTTTGTGAAAATAATCCTGCACATTTCTGAAAAAGTTGATATCACAGCCAAAGTCATTAGGAATCATTGGTTTTGTCCTTCAATCTTTTGATATGTATTTATCATGTCCTATTATTGTGCTGTTAATCTGATGTTGGTAGGTTGACCTTTAGCTGATCCTTCAATCATGCTCATATGGGCCTATGTAATTAGGTTTAGTTATGTGGCATATTACTCTAAAGCCTAGATGACGAGGTTTTCATTTTCTTAGTTTAACAACTTTTTTTTGTAGACTGGTGGATGATTCACATAGGCTGTCAAGTTGCAGAATACATAAATGACATTCATTCAATTGTACAACTTTAGGGTTATTTATTTTATGTAAAAAAACTTTACTTAGGCTGTCATACCTTTTTCTGGGATCATTTTGGTCTCCTTTCTTCAAAATTTGTTCTTTCCTTACCGCTGGGTGTCAGATTAAGACATCCTCACAAGTTTTTGGCTTTTGAGTTGTAAAGGGCTTTAACGTAATCCAAGCCTGTTACCTTGATGAGACATGTCCATGATTCTTTGATAAATGCTGTTTGTTCTCTTGGGAGGAATGTAGCATGTGTTTCAATTGATTTAATTAACATCTGGTGCTGGTCTTGTTCATGCAAATCATAAAGTAAATTGACAGACTTTAAAGAATTCATCGATTAGTAAGACTAAAGAGAAAAGAGATCATAAAATGACTGACTACTTGATCTTTCAGGGCTGCTTGTGAAGTATTCATTAGTGATCTCATCTTCATCAACTGTAACCAACGAATTGCTCTGACTTCACAATATTTTGGTTTTTGGCTTGTAAAGCTTACCACCACTAATTGAACTGTCAAAACCGGCTTATCATGGTTTGTGAGATAGATCATAACCACAAGAGAACTTTTTTTTCTCTCTACGTTATGCACATTTTTTAGTTTGATTTTATTGATTTTGCATACCATCCAGTTAAGAAAGAATCTAGACCTTATAAGAGAGAATTCTTGATCTCCAGTGAATGGGAGCCCATTGAAGTTCTTACTGCCAGAGGTAGAGAGTATCTTCTGGATTGGGGTGTCCATACTCTTCCACCAAGAAAAGATAATCTGGGTTTTAGAGAGATGGGGCAAAGAGAGCTATGAAGGCATCAGATGCAGATCAACCAGTACCCTGTGTTGTAGAGCATAATTCAGAGTGTGGACCTAAAGTTTACATTTTTTTTTTGGAAATCTGAAAAATGGTGTAGGTAAATACATGTTTTCAACCCTTGGATTCTGAATGAGGATGCAAGTAAGAGTATTTCTCACCTGTCAACAAGCGAATGCAAATCAGTGAATTTCTTATTTCAGTATATAAATTATTTGGAGTGTCTATTGGTACTGCTTTATTTTAAATATTTGTGGAGTTCTGAGAATCGGAACCGGGTTCTCTTCTGTTTGAGAAGTAAAGATGGAGCTAGTTGCTGTTTGTTTCATATCCTGTTTAGATTCATACATTATTGCCCTTAGACCTGGTTTTATGTTTTATATATTTCTTTGTTAGTTATAACTTTGTCCATTCTTTTCAAATATAACTTCTCTGATTGATTTTTTTTTTTTTTTTGAATGATACGTTTGATATTTGTTTATAATATAATCTTATTCTATGCATTGAGTTTCATTGGTAATTGCAGAGACAGAGTCCATGGTGCAAGGGATGATTATAACTCAGTATCACGTTCACGATCTATCTCCTGGTCCCCCTCTCCCATTGATGAGAGGGGCTACGTATCTAATGGGAGGTCACTGAGTCTGAGGGAGAATGATTGTGATGAGAGGGCCTATAGGTCCTCAAGTCCTAGGGGGAATGGTCTGAGTCCTGGGGCTTAGCGAGAGATGTTATGTGGATTGAGTTTGACTGGCACTTGGAGGTTAAAGAAAATAATCAGACATTGGGCTTGCTGAGATCCATTTTACTTGGATGGTCAATACACATTGCATAATGATAGCTTGATCTACCTCAGGTGGATCTTGTAATTTTCTTCATAGAAATTCACATTTTTTATTTTGTGAACCTAGGTATTGAAGGAAGTGCAAGGACCAACACATTTATTGATCCTATTATTGTGTCCTTGCAGCCCTCACTGATGACAATTCTCTACAGTTGGTGTTTTGTGCAAGCATTGCTCTGTTGAGCCCTGGTTAGCCAGAGAAAGATCCATAGTTTGGTAGGTTAAGAGTTGGGTACAGCTATTAACCTGTAATATATATGGTGATTATAGTGGAACAGTATTTTTCCACATTATCAGGAAATTGCACCTTGAAAGTAATGCTTTGGTAGGATAAGACTAGGTGCAGGTCTAAACTTGGGATATATATGTTATAATGGAACTGCATTGTCTGTGCCCATGAACTTCAGCCTTTTTCACACTTCCAGGAAGTCTCACCTTGATAGGAGCTTAATGGAACATTGTTTCCTGGGTGATATTTGGTTACAGTTCCTTTCCTGTCCTGATGAATGGTTTAGTATTCTTGAGAATTATCAAATGGTGGAAACTGTTGGTACAAAGTGTTGCATTTACAAAACTGATTAGGGGTGGCATACTGAAATCTGTCTCAAATGGTTGATGGTTAACTCATATGAAATGCAACTTGCTGAATTGCTTAATTCGAAACTTTGCAACTGTTTTGGTACTTTCTGGAATGCAGTTTGTTTGACAGTGCACATCAAATAACCCACGTGAGGTCGTAGACTCATAGTGTTTTAACTGTACTTTTTAAGACAATGAAAGGATGTGTTGCTTTTTAATGGTGGACTTGTCTCTGACCAGCTTTAAGCAATGAATCTCTGCAAGTAACCATAGCACATCAAGAAAAGGAGAAAGCAAGGTTGTTGGAAATGGGTGGCAAATCTTGACTGGGTCAGAACAGTTTTCCCTTTTCTGGGTTTGAGATCTCTCAGACCCATCAATAAGCAGGTTGGGCTTGGGAGGGGCAGTTGTCAATGAGAAGATCAGAACTTGACACAAGTTCCATATGCGTTGCTAGTCCAATGGATACAAGAGCCCTATCTAATTTGGACCAGGGTTGGCTACAGATTGAAGTAATGATGTATAAATAAACAGCACGGATTTTGTCCTCTCCCCTAGGAATGCCTTAGATCCGCTGGGCATCAGGGAGCGGACACATCAGTGCCAAAAAGTGATTTACACTTTTTAGGGGGTGTTTCACTTTTTGGAGCCGATGTGTGCACCCCTGACACCCAGCGGACATAATCTGTGGCGATAAATAAATTAGATTTGTACCAAAAAAAGCATAGCACTCATATTTACCTAGGGTCATATTTGTACCAAATAAATTAATCCCAACTATTAGGGTTGGCTGCACGCATTCTAATCATCACTTCATTTTATCCAGGGTCATATCAAGCACTCATATGTATTTCATCATTTTAAATCTCTTTAGTTTTAGCCTTTCCCTTGTCCTTTTCACCTCTCCAACTTGCACAGCATTACTTTTTAAAGTTAATGGTCTTTATTGCATATAACCAAACTATGTCAAATCAACTTTTTTTCTCCACTACTCTGCTTATCCATAACCAAAGTTCTTATGAGTGCATTTATGTACTGAACCATTATTTTATAGTTTTATCCCTCGTTGATGTCAACTACCCGGCTAGTTTTAATTGTTTTGTACAAATTTTCTTCAATGTCAATGACTAGGGTGTGCATGGGCTGGGTTGGGGTAGGCTTGGGGCTCAGCCCTATATAATAATTTTGGGTTTGGGCTTGAACATTTTTAGAAATTTTAAGTCAAAACTTGACTCTAGTTATTTTATGGGGCTTCAGGCCAATCTTGGGCTAACGCATGAGTCATAATTTTTCAAAAAACAAGTACTTTTTATGAGATTTAAACTCATGACCTATTTTATAATATACTCTTTAACCAACTAAGCTATTGATTCAAGTTTGTTATATGTGTTTTTGAATTTGATGTCTCTTTTTTGACACTTACTTTTCATCTCAACTGATTTTGAGACATTTTTAACCCTCAACACAACACGTGTCAGCTTATAATTCACCATGTACACTACATACACTTTTTCACCAAAGAACATTTTTTTCACACACACACACACACACACACACACACACACACATATATATATATATATATATATATATATATATGTTTGGGCCTTGGGCTGGGCCGAGGTAAGCCCAAGCCCAACCCAAATAAAGGTTTGGGCCTTCAACTCGGGTCCAAGCCCTTATAGGGCCTAGGTCAGGCTGAGCTTTTCGGACCAAATTTCAGGCCGGGTTTGGGCTGGCCCGAGCCCATGCTTAGCCCTATCAATGATATTCATTGATTACTCAACACTCTCAAGGCATTTTCCCATTTCATCAGCCTCCTCTAAATTTGTGGGTAGCATCATTTTCATTTTCTCTCATTTATCTTTTGGTAATCTATCTCAACTGTTCCCTTGTTTGTATTCTTATTTTTGTTAAAATTTCATTTCGTGTACTTTTAATACCTTGGCTCATCTTAACCCTTAGGTTCTAAAACATCCCTCTATAATTTAATTTAGCATTTACCTATGTTCTAGCCTCGTTAATTAAACCAATATCATTGGTAAACAATAAAAATCATGAGACCTCATCCTTTGTTTGCCTAGTCTATTTATCTATAACTAATGCAAAGAGATGTATATTCAATGGTGACATTTTTTTTATAAGCTAATTGTAAAGGAGCGACTAATAACACCCCCAAAATGTCTCACCACACATTTTTTCTTCTTCATGTTTTCCCTTTATATCCACCCCTCTTTTCTCCCCTCACCCACACCCTCTCCTTTCCTCTCTGGTGACCCACTCCTCTCTCCTCTTCGGCAGTAACCCAACCCCTCCCCCTCTCTCCGGCACCCCCTCTCCCTCTCTCTCTCCAGCGTCTCTCTCTCTCTCTCTCTCTCATCCTCTCTTTCTCCCTCTCCCTCTTCCTTCCCTCCCCTCCCCCTCTTTTTTTTGGCTGTTCAACAACTCTCTTTTTCTCTCTCCTTCTCTTCGACAACTCTCTCCTTCTCACTCTCTTTTTTTGGCCTGTAGAGGGAGAGGGAGGGAGAGAGAGGTGCCAGAGAGAGAGAGGGGAGAGGGGGAGAGAGAGAGTAGAGGGAGAGGGAGAGAGAGAGTTGCAGGAGAGAAAGAGAGAGCTGTTGGAGATGCGGGGGTGGGAAGAGAAGGAAGAGGGGTATTTTGGAGAAAGGAGGGGGTATAAAAGGAAAAAAGGGTGTGGTGAGACGTTTTAGGGGTATTATTAGTCGATCCCTAATTGTAATCGAGAACTTGTTCACCTTAATTATTCTAATACTAGTTACTTAATAGAACTCTTTGGACAGTAATGAGTGGAATTACACATCTCCTATGAGAGGGTGGACCCTGTTCCTAATGTAGAAGATCTGGCCTCATCACTATTAGTTGGTTAACTACTAAATACTTGTATGTTATTAATCAATTGTGCATCAAATCATATTGAGATCGGGATTAATGATTCAGCTTCGGCTAGTACTCATGATTTTGATTTTTAGATGGCTAACCAGAGCTTCAAAGTGAGAATCATGTAAAATTAGAAAAATCTACTCCACCCCAATTGATCCAATATTAGGGTAAAGATGATTTTGTGGAATGCCCCAGCCACAGTAGTGCGGGACCCACATTCCACTTAACCAAAGACCTGTTCAAATTTTGTGGTCTTTTAAACTTTTGATGCACATGTCGTCGGGATAGGCTATCTTGCGTTAGGCACTTTTTTAGTTGTCACATAGAATCCGAAGTGTAAATCAAAAGGTGACAAATTATTTTCCTCTTCTTTCAGCAATGAAAGATATATGAATGTACCTTTATACCACCTTGGATTTGGTGAGACCACTAAAGTTAAGGTGAGAATGGAGTTAGGGCTGACACATCAGCTCCGAAAAAGTAATTTACACTTTTTGAGCGATGCTTTTCACTTCTTGGCACTAATGTGTTGGACACTAATGCCATTCTCACTTTAGGTGGTCTCACCAAATCCTTAGGGCCTTTATACACTTAAAATGGAATGAAAAAGAATTTTGTGGCATTGTATAATATTACCCTACCATGGATCCTTTGTTGCAAAAACAAAAGAAGCTTTGTCCTGCATCAAGGATGATGCAACACATGGTGAGGTAAAGGTAGTTTAACAAATGATAGTGGAGCAAAAAAGATTGTTTACCAGGTGTTTATCCCATTTTCTCAAATCTAGTTTGTAAAGAAAGTGTGAGAATGGCGGTTAAAAAAAAAAGAGTGGTTACCTAACTTCTTAAAACTAAATTGCATACAGTTGGTCCCATGATCGCTTATAACTGCTTGAGAAAGTGATCATGAAGCCAAAATATGACTAACTACCTATAATAACTACTCGAGGTTGTGGTCATGAAGCTAAACTATCCATAACTGTTCGAGGAAATGGCCATGAAGTCAAAATATGGCTAACTACCCATAATAACTACTCGAGGTAGTGACTATAAAGCCAAACTACTCATAATAATTTCTCGAGGTAGTGACCATGAAACCAAACTACCCATAACTGCTCGAAGTAGTGGCTATGAAGTTAAACTACCTATGACCGCTCGAAGATAGTGGCTATGAAGTTTGAAAAACTATCCAGGGAGTTTAATAAATTGTGGTCGAGAAGAAAAAGAGAATGACAATCAAACATCACCCTCATCAATAATATCTTTTATTTGTAGCAGTAGCATTAGAATACGTGTAATAGTAACTCAATCTTATAGTGATTCGAAGTCTTGTATCAGGCGATTCGACTGTGCTACAGAACTAGATTCAACGAAGTTCTTCTAGGAGAATGACGTCGGTCAATTTGCCTTGTTCGAAGAATCGGATTCAACAAAATCCTCATTCAATATTAGAAAAAAGACAATGGCTAATCTGCTTGTTCGAATGTATCTTTGTAATTAACATTATATTATGCATTTCCAATTTAATGAATTTTATTTCTTTTATCAATCTAGGTGACATTGTTCTATTGTAAAAGTCATTGGTCTAGAGGCATTACCGAACCCAAACCCTATTAATAACCCAAATTGAAAGAACCACCCGTGGGTTACATCCACAAGTCAAAGAAATCTTGTTGGCAACCAACACCAAGTTAAGGAGTTAAACTACCTTTTTCTTGAGGGAGGATTGTGTTCGCTCCCCTAAAAAATGCTAACCTTTGCTCCCCGTCAAAGGATAGACACATTAACATTGAAAAGTGATTTACACTTTTTTATGGGGATGGGGGTGGGGGGGCGCATATCATTTTTCGGTGCTGATGTGCCCGCCCCCTAACGGGGAGTGGAGGTTAGCATCAGTTAAAGGGAGCAGACATAATCCTCTTTGTTTTTCTTGGCCATGTACTGCATCCTCCTTGATGCAAGATAGTCATGTTACCAAATATGTTATGGCCTTAATTTTTGTGTTTTAGTTAAGCAAGAAAATCCACTGTACCAGGAGCACTGTTCACCTTGGTGTGGGCTCATACAAAGTGTGTTTAGAACCAACACCCTTATGTGAGAGGGTGAATGGTGCTCCGGTGTAGAGAATCTGCTGCCGCTTTAGTTAATTGCTCTGGTTTTGTGGGTCTCACTTTGGTGTCCCCGACCAGGCGACCGTGACCATAATAAGCTCAGCCTGGTGATCCTAACCATTTGATCGAATTGTATGTGGATTTAAATGACAGTCCAGTGAATCAGTAAATATTAGAATGAAAACCGATTCGTTTGTAATTTAGATATGAATCAATATAAATTACTAAAAAGAAGGTTATATCAAATGGGGATGTAGCTCAAATGGTAGAGCGCTCGCTTTGCATGCGAGAGGTACAGGGTTCGATCCCCTGCATCTCCACACATGTTTTATTTCATTTTATCTTTTTTGTGTTTTTTTTCTTTAAATCCTCATGCGGAGAAGATGTTCTGTCCAGGCTGTGCCGTCCAGGATGGTGTACAGAACATCCGTGAAAATAAAATTTCGAACCCTGTGGCTTTCAATTATTACGTTGGCAAAACCATCTCTTTCGTTGAACAAAGGCAGGACATCCTTTCACTTTGCTAAAACACTTCAATATAGATGAAACGATATAATGTTCTGTTCATAATGCACAGTCGATCCCCTTTACAGTGGGTGTGGGCCCCACATGGAGCAAACGGTACATCCTGGATAAAACATCATTATGCATAGATGAAAAACTCTACTCTTACTAAAGGACAAGATTGTGGGGGGAAGTAAAGTAAAAAATGATTTTTTCATAATAGTCAAATATATTTTGATGCTAGTTAGACAGTATTTTTGAATTAAAATATGACTTTTCTATTCTTTACATTGCCACTGCTACCGTTTCCTTTTATGGTTTTTCCATCTTTTCTTATTCTAAGCAATTAACATGACACAAAAACAGTGACCAATGCTCATTTAGTCTGTTTGATATTTTTTGATTATCATGTTTAATATAAATTCATCACCCCTTGTTTTCATCACTCTTGTTTAACTTTCAAGATTCTATTTATTTACTAGTGAGGTTTTGGGCAGCGATGCTTTTCTACGCTCGGCATAAAAAATGCCTATGTCAAGGGGTGGTCACATCAGTGTCAGAAATGGTTTACACCCGCGTCCAAAAAGTGAAAATCCCTTTCGACGCTGATGTTTTCACTTGTTTGACCCTCGGTGGAGGTTAGGGGTTGGCATATAAAATCTAAGCTAGGTTTTGGGGTTTTGAACTTACACTGTAGTTTGTTTTAATGGGTATTGGTAAATACACACGCATTGTTGTGTCTATTTGCTGAGAAAATCCTTTTTTTTTTTAATGCATGAAAATCAATGTTTGACACTCAGTAAATTACTTCATTTTCTGAGATTTTTCAACCAGGCCATGTTTTGTTCACTTTGGGATGCCAATGAGACAAGCTGAGCCAAACTTGGCACATGATGTCCTAACAAAAGTATAATAATAGATAAAGAAATAAGTTTTTAGTTCCCAATTTTGTGCGTTTCCATGTGTTATCACACCATAAGAGGATACGTGGGGATGTATAAGGTTAAAGTGTTCAAATAAGAAGTAGGTACTGAAAAAGAGGAAACACAGTCAAACTTGGTCCACGATGTTCTAACAAATGTATGCAAGAGAAGTACCTGTGTATTTGCTGAAGTCCCATTAGTAGACATCACATTGCTTCTTGATTTGTAATGACATGACAAATGATATCCACCTGCTTCAGTTTGAAAATGATTTGTATCTAGTGTTTGGATGCTAGCAACATCATGGACAATCTGTTGGCTTCTGAATTTATTTATTTATTTTTTCATTTAAATTAACCCCCCAAATGTTATGTGATGAAAGTCTCTATAGTGTCTATGGTGATTTATAAGCTGACATGTGTTGGGGTTAAAAATGTCCAAAAAATTGCTAGATTAAAAAAGTAGGCATAAAAAAAGAGCAGCCAAATTCAGAAACACATCGTGTGTCAATCAATGACATGTCTACAAAGGTCTATGTCATCATAGACAACCATTCTTTTAAATTAATGGTACACTAAAGTTGGAGTGTCAATGAGCTGAGCTGAACCAAACTTTACCCAGCTCACCTCAGGCTTGTCACAAAAGGATTAAGCTCAGGCTCTTTAAGATTGAGGCAAGTTGGGCTTAGGCTTTGTTAGAGCATTCACATCCGGTTATGTAGATTTTATCAATTTTGCCCCTTAAAAAAGTTACTTTTTCTATTTTAGATAATCTTTTTGCAATAGGTCATACATCCCACTCTATCTTAAAGAACAATTTGCTTAAATATTTTTTTTTTAAATGACCACTTTAGAGACATTGACCGGTGTTGATGATTTTCAAACAAAATGAGGATAAAAAAAATAGTTTTAAGAAATGCCTAATATTATCTGTATATTTTGTTCCAAAATACATAACCGAATGTAAGACACTTTTTAGTGATTTTCACCATTTTTATTCTTTACTTTAGAGAAAGAGCTATTTTAAAGAATCAGATGTGAATGCTCTTAGTATTGTCTTTTTCTACTCGTCCTTATTAAGATAAATGAAATATCTCATTCACTCTTATTAGCCCTAATAAGTGATATAGGAATAGGGAAAGGATCTACTACATCCAATTTGTCTGTCTCCATGTGTCCCCACACATAGAGATAAAATTGAATTGAATGATAAAAATTGATACCCATAAAAATGAGGGTTTTAACCATTTAAAAAGTGTTTAAATAAAAATTTGTTCCATAATTAAAAGAGTCACCAGATTCAAAATACCATCACATGTTAGCCTGTGGTGTGGGGACATGGGGGACAAACAAATTTGAGTATAGCAATTCCATTCCCTAGAAATATATTATGTTTTTATGTTACATCTCTGTGCTTACATACACAAGAGCCTCAACAAGCTAAGCCTAGTACAATTTGGCACAAGCTCACTTAGCTCAACAAGCTCAACTAGAGTAAACTCAACTTTGTGAGCTTAAAACAAGGATTGAGTGCATATGACCTTTATCATAATTGACCTTATCTCATTACCAAAATAAAAATAGTTTCATTTCCTAAGGCTGTGTTTGGTAGCCACCTGTAATGTAATCATTTGAGTTTCTCAGGCTTTTGTAGCCACAATGGGATGGTTCTGCAGTGAAACCATTCAGATTTGCACTGATTTGTGCTTGAAAACATTGGTCATTTCATTTTATAGAAAAACCTAAGATGACTTAATTTCTAATTATAGTTAACACATTAGTATAAATTTGAATGAATTCATTACAAATCATAACTTATGGTTATAAATGTCTTAAGAAACTCAAATAAAATGATTAAAGTACAAGTGGCTGCCAAACATGCTATAATAGTTCAAATGGTAAATGGATTGGATAAGACAACTTAGAGAGTGGCTAAAGTTGGAATGACATCAGGGCCAACACATCTGAGCCAAAAAGTGAAAAACATCTCCCAAAAAGTGCATTTCACTTTTTCTGTGGTGATGTGTAAGCCTTGATGTCACTCCAACTTTAGCCACTCTCTAAGTTGTTTTATCAAATCCGGCCTCG
>JAOXJP010025737.1:0-17068 GCA_025762735.1 Platanus orientalis
CCCTCAAAGTCCCAATGGTGCTTTTAATTGAAATTAGGGTTTATCATTAAATGGTTCTTTTTGGGCTGTAAGAAGTTTCTTTGACTGATTCATTTGTAACTGGAACATCTGAAAAGACTTTCGCAGGAGTGACTAACCTTCTAGGGTTCAGGTTGGCTCTTCCTAAGCTGAGGGTTTTCAAATTTTTTCCCTTTAATAACTGTTATATTAACCTTATACCATCACATGACCCAATACAAAATTTGGGTGCTTATAGTATCCGTAAGCTTTCCAGGATGGAAAAACCCCAATTTTACCCCCTTCCCCTTATCGTAATTTGGTTCTGACTACTCGTTACGATCGGGTCATTCGAGACTTCAAAACCAGACACTTAGCATAATTTCGAGCTCGAGAGCCACGGAAAGGGGTCACACAGTAAAGGTAGAGAAAATCACAAAATAATCATTGCAACTTATTGAGCTGAAACCTTAAGGCATTTAACTCATTAATGGAATTAATGTATTCACACCTTAAGACTAGATTACCAACCCTTGGATGAGCATATTCTCTAGTACGCCCTTACCCCTCACCCTTAGATCTTAGAGCTGAATTTCACTTTCTTAAGGTCCCACTCATGACCCTCCAAATAGTACCTTGATGCTCTACCCTTGATTTTTGCAACTAACCTACACCTATCAAGTGGCATCTAAACCTACCCCTGTTGTCCACCTCACTAATCCATGTAAACTAACATTCTCTCATCCTCACCCTCCATTCAACTAACCCTAAACCAATCTTAACCATTCATCTCTTCAAGACACTTGTCTAAGCCCCTAGCATAAATGTCACACATGCACCTCATGTTAAATGTAAGCCCTCCACCTCACTTTAGCTAAACACATCTCTACCATCCACCTAGCAAACCTTAGGATGAATCTCAACCCTACATCACATCACATTTGGGGTTATAAATAGCCCAAAATTCGTGATACCTAGGGTTGGCAACAAAAAACCCTAAGTCCAAAAGAGAAAGGAAGAAGAAGAAGAAGAAAATGGCAAGGATTCATTAACCCTAGGTCATTTTTGGCCCGAGATAAGCCTAAACCTATGTTCAATTCACTTTCCCCTTCATCATGTATCCAATTAGTATGCTATTATGCTATCCAATTCATGCTAGAGCACTGCTCTAATTCGGGTTACACAGTAGAGGCTCAACAACCTATACTTGCTTTCATTTTTGACCCCTTTTCATGTTGATTTTCATATGATTTTTGTAGAGGGATGTTTGAGCCAAATTTGACTATGTCAAACTAGACATATACATGATATGTTGTATTTAATATCATGAATTTAAGAGCTGTGGAAGGACTCAAGATTGCCCCCAAATAGACTCAAAAAATTGGGTATTTTAAGACCTAATTTTGATGAATATTTGTCAATTTTTGTTTGAATTTTGTATTCATGATATGATGCACAATTCTTTATATGTTGTTCATATATGTACTACTTACTAGCATTCATAATTTTAGAATTGTCCCATACCCCTATGGGGTCTAAATGGACAAAATCAGGCTGCTAGATTTTGGTTCTAGGCCTAACGCCTGTTTTTTAATTTTTTATAAGTGAATTAAAAAATATGCATTGAAAAAATAGGTGTATGAACAAATAGACATTAGACAAGTATATGCATATGATATCTGGTTGGAAAGATCTCTCTCTCAGCTTTCTAAATTGATCGGCTATGCTCAAATTGAAATTTTGTGGAGAGAGATATGCCCTCCAGAGTATATAGATTGTCAAAACCCAACACCTATTTTTTAATATGTTAAAAAATAGGCGTTGCCAGCACAAACAGGGGTTAGTTTTAAAAAATAGGCATTAAATAAGTATATGCTTATCATATATGGTTGGAAAGATCTCTCTCTCAGCTTTCCAAATTGATTGACCAGACTCAAATTAGAAATTTATGGAGAGAGATATGCCCCCCGGAGTACAGACTATCCAAACCCAATGCCTGCTTTTTAATTTGTTAAAAAATAGGTGTTGACTGCACAAATAGGCGTTAGCTTAAAAAACAAGCGTTATATAAGTTTAGGCTTATCATAAATGGTTGAAAAGATCTCTCTCAGTTTTCCAAATTGACCGACCACGCTTAAATTAGAATTTTGTGTAGAGAGATATGCCCTCCAAAGTATAGACTGTACAAACCTATTGCTTGTTTTTTAATCTATTAAAAAATAGGCATTGAAAGCACAAACATGCGTTAGACAAGTATAGGCTTATCATATATGGTTGGAAATATATCTCTCTCAGCTTTCCAAATTAACCGATCATGCTTAATTTAGAATTTTGTGGAGAGAGATATGCCTTTCAGAGTATAGACTGTCCAAACCTAACGATAAATTTTTAATCAATTAAAATTCAGGCGTTTACTGGAAATATAGGCATTGGGATCTAGGACCCACCCTAACCTTCTCTAAAGCTTATACACAGACAACTGACATCTTGGATCTCATCCACGTGCTTAGGCACCTCTGTGGGCCCTGTTTTCAGGCGTTAGGATGAATTTCAAGGTTTAGGCTTGTGAAAGTCAAATGAAACACAGCTTCAAACCAATACATTCCATAGATATAATCTAGGAATCTCTTCATTGCAAATACGTCTTTCAATTTTCCCAACAATCATAATAAGGTTGACTATACACTTGGGATTTCAAAGTGTATTAGATACCCAAACTTGAGAGAAAACGCTTGAGTCGTGGCTACTATGTCAGTGCGATCAGGTCGAGTCAACCTACCTATTCACTACCTTTCAACCCATCCTGACCTTTTACGGTCTTCACCTTAGCTTAGGGTCATGTCACTGTGGTTCACGACCCAAAGACCTTGAGACTTGGTCATAGCCCAATTAGGTTTCCTTAAACCACGCACAGTAGTATAATGTAGTCCCGACCCCCATTTAGCTAACTTGTTTACATTTTGCAGCAACACGGAGTACTTTATAAGTATACAAATAATATAAAATGAATCTACCCTGAATCACTCTCACAGTCAGATATACTTGACTACCAAGATTTACACAACCCCTAGAACTACATGCAGCTTGATCCGGACAAAACCATAGGAACACCCGAACCACAAGATCAGGTATATAGGTAGTCTAAGACTATGTCTTAGGTGCAACTGTAATTATCACACCACGGGGGTGGTCCAAGACCAATAACTTTATATTTAACAAGAATGGACTTTAGCATCATTCAAAACATGTATGAATGAGAGAAGCTGCTCTAAAAAGGCGGGTATTTGAGGTGCCTAACACCTTTCCCAAATACAACTAAACAACTTACCCTTAATCCCTAGAATGTAGACCAGTATTAGGAGTTAAACCCCTAGACCTTCGGGTCTAGACTTCTCTTCTTTCCCAAAATAGGAGAACCGATGTCCAACTCGATCAGTTAACCCTGAGTTGGTGGCGACTCCCAGAAAAGCCTAACATTTATGTAAAAGGGTTAGTGATGTTTCACGCATCGGCATCACGCGCCGAAGAGTGGGCCCGAAAGCAACGGGCGGGCAGGAGAATTCGAACCCCTCCTGAACGCCGATGTCCATAGAATGGCGATTCCACTAGGGACTGTTTAATCTCTATATGTACATGTCTTAAATTATGTTAAACATATACTTTCCATTATTTATATGCATACTCACATGCCTACATTTCTCACATGTCTATATGTTTTCCCTACATTGTTCATATGCCTACATTTCTCATATGTCTATGTGCTTTGGATTAGACTTAGGTCACTCCATTAGTTAGTTAGGATAACACTCCATCTTTAACACTTATTCAAAATTTTCATGCTTAGGTTAGAAAACATGGTCATTTTAGATTTATAACAGCTTGAACTAATTAGTAGGATTAAACTCACATTTGAATAACTTATATGAATACATCTCTGCTATTTTCTATTTTGTACAAAATGAGTCCGAGTACATGACATTGCACCAATACATCACTCTCACGAGCCCTTATCTAGGTCATTACCCATCAATGGACCGACATTGGATCACCACATAGGATGGGAACAACGTCTGAGTAGTTGCTGCTATGTCAATGCAGCCATTCCGAGTTACCCAAGCCAGTTACCACTCCATGATCCAATCTTTTTTGGGGAGGTGTTTCGATTAGTACACTTGTCTTTTAGAATCTCAAAAATCATGCATATTTAGTCCTTTTTCAGGTTAGAGTTATTTAGGTTACACTCAATAGCTTAGAGGTCTAGCTTTAGGTTTGTTTGTTGTGATTTGATTGATTGCTTGCATGACTAACTAAAAAGAACTAGGAATTCATGTCCATTCTTGAAAAATTAGTCAAAATTATTATTTTTAGATAATTAGGTCCGTGTTTTACCTTCTTATCTAAATTTGGATATTTCTCACCCCTTTTGCCTAATATACATAACGCAAAGGCGTAGATTATGTAGACATCCCACGAATGAAAGAAAATGCAAGCCATTTCATAAAATAAAATAAAACATCCACATCTAAACATCTAAAGTCAAAGTAAATAAAAGTACATAATGTCTAAATTAGTTTCACTCTCATGAAACACGGTCTTCGGACAAAGTTGTTTTCAAAACAAAAAGCTACATCAACTCCTCTCTAACCCCCTCCTCATCCTCCATAGGAGGATTGGCTTCTAAGTTAGCCCTCCTCTCCCTAAATGTCCCTCTCCTCGCCCCTTGCTCCTTCCTAGAGCAAGAGTGGTCCATCCCAAAGAAAACAACATCTTCTAAGGGTGCAGCTGTAGCCACTCCCTGTGCAACATGATCCATCCCCTTTGCCACCTGTGGAGGAGATGCATACTCAGTTCCATCATGTCCTAAGCCCGTGGACCCACCAAGTTCAACCTCAGTAGGGGCATCTCAGCATTTCTCACACCACCACCTCCATCCCCAGGAACAAGGATCTACCTCAACAACTGCAAAATAAAACAAAACAATGTCAGAATCATTGAAGAAATTTTTGTTAAAAAAGAGAAAATAAGTTTTCTATCTTGATACCTCCTCAACCTCTTTCTTGTGCCCTTCCTTCAGGGCCAATACCTCCGTCAAATGAGCTTGGTGCTTTTGCCCCACTAAAGCAAAGCACTTTGCTAGCTTGCAGAGTGCACTCGAGTACACCTCCCTCGAAACCTGTAATAAGTACACAACTCTATCGAACATCTTAAAATTCATAATTTAAAAAAAAAACATTATTAAAATAAACTACGTAATACCTGTGTTACAATCTCTCGAGGTACCTACCCCTCGGGAAGCTCAATGTTAGGCAAACTCTCCTCACTAACTCTGCCCTCGAGGTCGGTCACTATCACCGCCTTGGGTATCACTCCTACCAAATCAGGCTCCACCATAGGAGCTTTTCTCTTCCTTCCTCTTCTAGTAGGAGGGATGGGTTTGTCTGTAGGTTGGGCCTCGACTGCCTGATAAAATCAAACAAGTCAAACCATCATAAAATATTTTAACCAAAATGAAATGAATGAAATATAACAAAAAGCTTTGCAAAACAAATAAAATAAACTCACTTTGGGTTCGATGGAGCTGCCTAAAGGCCCACAAGATTAAGTGGCCCACCACTCTCTGCAATCTCTGCCTTAATTTAGGAACACCAAGGCATCAATGCCTATCTTTCCTCTGCCAGCCTCACCCTCAATATCAATGACCCAAGGGGGTAGATGCGGGACCACAAAATCCTCCACTCCTACCCCAACCTGATGCCAACACCTCTTCCGAGGTACATGGTAACCTCATCAATAGCTATCAATACGATCCTCTGACGAGACCAAGTCCAAGCTGAGGTTTGGGTAAGAGTAACGTCTCTATCCAAGACCCACCTGGTCCAGGGATGCCATTTAACCTGCATAAAGCACAATAGGAGCTAGAATATGATTTCAAAAGTAAATAAACATTTAAATAAAGCAAGAAAGTGATTGTGTACTTACTTGAGCAGCCATCAGGGGGTCTAGGTCTCGTCAAAAGATAGAGATAGACTTGCAGACCTTGTGATGAGTGTTCAAAACCTTTCACCTTACCATGCAAGGGAAGGGAAACATCTCCTCATTCTTATATGCAAGAGCCAAGGTGGAAAGTCTTCGTAACACCACACCTGCAAAAAAAGTTGAGTGTCAATCAATGTAAAATAAATAAACAAGAAGGAAGCAAAATGAAATAAAATAAACTTAAAATGAGTCATATCTCCCATAAGAAGCATAACCTCACAAAAGCATGAGGGCCCTGCCCAGAAGAGATCTTGCCCCTAGGGTGGACCTACGCCAACTCTGTGTGACCACGAGGTCCAGATCCTCAAAGGCCAACAACAAGTAGAAATACATCCTGTCACACTTCCCACAAAAGATAGAATGAGTCAACATGTAGATCAGGAAGGCTTGGGTGGGGAATGCAATCTCCACTGGGGAGCTCTGGTTGGTGGCCAGACATAGTCATTCTCGAACCAAGAAGGGAGGACACCATTCGTGCCTTTGTAGTATGTCACGGGCTATGGCCCTATGCATCGAGCCACCAACTCCAGGTCAAAGTCCTCGAACTCGGTGGAAGGGTACCATCTATAGAGAGCCCCTTCATAATGAAGAAATCTATCGGGGGCATCCTGATCTCTCCCATCAGAATTTGGAAAGTACGTGTAATGGAAGACCACCTCTCCACCTATGCCACCAGAAGAGCCTTATCGGCTTGCAGCACCGGCAAGCTTAGAAAATGGCTGAAGCCTATGGCCTTCACCCGTTCTTGGACATTGGAGCACATCCGTGTCCACAAGCCTAGAACCCCGGACCAAGAGCCATGGCACTCTACTCTCCCTCTAGCCTACAAAGGAAAACATGTTAAAATAGGTTAGAACAATGTTTAGGAACTAAAAGAATAAAAAAAAACAAAAAGGGAGCAAAAAAATAAAAAATGACAAATCTGTCTCTTAGGCCTAACACCTAATTTTTAGGCTGATACCTATTCTTTGGGTTGACGCTTGATTTTCAGGCCAACGCATGATTTTTCAACACCTTACGCCTGATTTTTAATTCAATTAAAATCAGGCGTTAAGGTAAAAATTAGATGTCAAAGATTTTTGCCTATAACTGTTTCAACACCTAATTATTCTATCAATGCTTAATTTTTAATTCAATTAAAAAATCAGGTGTTGAGGCAAAAAATGGGCGTTAGGTTTAAAATCTGCAAAATGTTGTTTTTAGCTATAAAATGACATTTATAACCCTGTGTTCATGCTTGTGCTTACAGACATGGTTCACAAACTTGTACAACTGGAAGCATACTCTACCATCTCTGTGAACTTCGCCAATACACTAATTTCCCTTCCCCCCGAAGAACGGGAAATTTGGAAAAGTCAAAGCTGGCTAGGGGCAACATTGGCCTTAGGCTAGATCAACTTGGATTGGTAACTAATAGAGGCAGCCAACTCATTTTGAGACCCTTCATCTATGGTTTTCCGCTTCGAAGAATAAGAGCTCACACCTATTATCGAAGAGATTGAATCTTTCTTGGATTGGGAACATTGCCTCGGCATTGATGCTATGATCCAAACCCACAAGCCTAGCTACTTCAAAAACTTTCATGCATTAGGCATCCTCAAAACTTCCTCGCCCAAAGAAGCTTTGGGGAGCACATACGTTGTCCTTTCAATCTCTTATTGGAAAGAAGTTGGAAGAGGGTAGGTGATTTTTCAAACTGGATCAAGTACAGAAGGTTCACCCTAGTCATCCTAGAAGAACTCTTGATTCATATAAGTTGTCATCATGCTAATGGTATCATCTTTAACATCTTGGGGACAACATTTAAAGAAGAAGACCCTAGCTCCCATGATCACATCTAAGACTATTGCTAATCTCTCACAATGCACTCAACATCAACGAGCTCGGTTATATAGTTGCCCAGCTTCCTTACGATCTTGGCTGTGTAAACATGTGACCATTTCTTCATTACCACCACTCATATCCCACGATTTAACTCCCGCACATGCACATGTCAACACCCGACCTCTTCTGGTCGAGGCTACGATACCTGACTATCAGAGTCTACTTTCTAATGTGCTTCCTGAACCTATCACTCAATAAAGCAAGAGGCACAAAATAAGCTACCCACACTTATTCTCCAAGGGTCACCCTTATGTGACTATCATAGGGAAATTCCAAAGCACCCCTTATGTACCTTTACACATCCTTCGACAGCTTGCTCTCAGGAAAGATCTCTTTGACTTCCCTACAATCTTTGAAGATGTATATAAGCTAGATCACATGATACCCACCTTTATCCAGTCTCGCTTGATCGCCATGTGGGATGACTCACCTACACAGATTACTTGGCACCAAGTCCTTGTATCTGCAAAAGTCCAGGCTATGTCACCCGCTTATGGGTAGTGGCTTCACCAAAAGATATAGCTTGACACACCTGTTACATCTACCTCTTCGAACAAGAGGCCTTGCATTGATTCACCACACATTATCTTCTTAGAAGCTTGATCATACTTTGATAAAATATGAGGGAGTCCTATGGAACTTGGCTGATGAGCACGTCCAACATGCTCAGACCAAGGCCTACTTAGAAGTCGAGTCGCATCTCCATGCCAAGACTAAAGTCTCATGAGACTTCACTCGACATAGGAATAAAACCTAATCTGACCTTATCCATTCCCTAAAAGGTGAGCTCAAGGACAATAAAGCTTCTCATGATGACTTGGGAATTAAGATACGACGTGGCAATAACATAGCTTTCATACAAGATCAGTGGATGTAGTCTTGGGTTCACGAGCTGAAAGGATAACTCTTTTCCTTAGGCTATGAACCAGTGCCACCTCCACCATCGCCACCTGTGGCTCCTGATCTCTAGATTGTTTTCTCTACATTTTCATTTCCGATGTAATGGGGGAAGTACCCCCTCCTTTTTGTAACCGCTTCCGGTATATATATATATATGTATAAAGTTTTGTTTCCAAAATGGTGTTGTTTGTAAATAGACATGAATCCTATCAATAATTATAAAATTTTGGGGGTAAAACCCCTTTGTTTGCTTTATGCTTTTTTCTGAATGTTCTTTGTCTTTCAAATAATTAAAAATCATTTTAATAATTCTTGAATTTTTGGGTAGCTAGTAAGATCAAGCAAGCAAGACATTCTGGAAGAAAGATCTCATACTCAAGTAACTATAACAATCAGACCTTCAACCAAAACTTCTTCAGACACCTTCAACATGGAAGCCTCAGAATCATCTATGCACCTTGCTCAGAAAAATCAATAGATTGAATAGCTCATCGGTGAAATAAAAAATTTGAAAGCAGCTCGATACCCTAAGACAAGCTTCAAAGATTTATGTTTATATCCTGGAGGGCACCTTTCGAGTGAACTTTAGGTCCCGAAAATCACAAAATATGATGGAGGAGGATGCCCTCACACACATTTATGGACCTATTGCAATGAAATGTTCTAACTTGGCAAAGACAAGGAACTCATCCATCATTTCTCACAAAGCTTAGAGGGCCATGCACGTAGATGGTTCATGAACCTAGAGAGGAGCAAGCTCTGGACCTAGAAAGATTTATCACAAGTCTTTCTAGAGCATTACAAGACCAATTTGGACTTCTTACCCCTAAGTCTAGGCCTGAAAAAGATAAGACCTGAATCATATGAAAACATTCGAGAGTATGGTCTCCGATAGATACTTTTAGCTTCTACACTCAAAAGGCCTTTGGAAGAGCTTGACATGGCATCAACTTTCTTAAAAACCCTGGGCGTTACATATGAGAAAATGGCCCAAAGATGTAATGAATTTATATCAATCATAAATGTTGCATCTAGCATTGAGCATGCTGCATAGGAAAGTTGGATCCAAAAGATCTAGGTACCCTTGCAGACTACACAAAAGGAGTCAGAGCTTCTTCCAACTACATCTCTCTCACCCATGACCTCAGTGTCTCCATCCTGCCTACACCATTAGTATCATATACCTCCATTACCTTCCCAATACACTTATACCTATAACATCTTTTCGATAGCATAAATCATTCCCCCACCACTCAAAAAGGAAAGATGCGGACCTTGCTCCCCTCGTCCCAAAAAAGTTAGGAAGGAATTCACCCCCTTACCTTGTCCCATCTAGCACATGTTAACTAATTTAGTTAACGAGGGATATCTCCAGCTACTTCCTCTAAGGCTACTGCCAAACCCCCTTCCAAGGAGGTATGATGTGAAGAAGTATTGCATCTACCATCAAACCTTTGGACATTCCATCAACTACTGCATCTGGCCAAAACATGACTTCCAATACCTCATCAACCGAGGGACCATCATCATCAGTAAAGCAGGACCACTTTAAAGACTCGTTGAAGACTTTGTAAACTTGTATTTCCCTTTTATCTTTTGTAAACAATGTACAGATCTAACTATGAACTGGCTTGATCATGACCTCTAAATTAGGTACATAGGCAACTTGTGAGTCATCTTTCATACTCCAAGTACAACTCCTTGTATAGAAGTAAAATATTTTTCCTAAATTGCCAAGCCTTGGATTGCCAAAGTTGTATGAGGAAGAGATCACGATCACATATTTGAATTCTTGCAAAGATCCTACTACAAGTGCTGCCTCAAAATAAGCATCAACTTAATTAACAACTTAACATATCTTAAACATGCATCATGTTTGAAAAAACACACCTTTATCAAACCTCGTCTTTCCAAATTATTTTGTAACTTTGTAAAACTCTATGTTTTCAAAGTACACAATTTTCTAAAATTCATGCATGATTTCTTACACCATGTATTTCTTCAACTTCTGGATTCCCTTTGGTTGAACGGATTTCAAAAATTTTAACTCATGACTTGCTTGCAATGTATGCCATGCTTTTGCCTCTAGGGGCACCGCTTTTTACAAAATAGGATGCTCCACAGAGTTTCCCTTCTTCAAAAGTTTTTCATCACTTTGTGTGCTTGATTTACATATGGCGTGTACATGTTTTCAAAATGCTTTCCTAAACCCAAAGGGATCCTAGCTAACTACTAACAAACGGCTAAATGTCTAAATAGCCTCCCAAAAGAACCCGTTTAAATAAAAGCAATTCAACCTAAAATCAGATATTGATTTCTTGAGAGCTATGGGCATGCTGATGTCAATACCCAAGTGGGTTTTGGTTAAGCAAGGAGCCCAATCACCTAGTAAAGTCAGAGAAGTAAGCTTGCATATGTATGATGTTATCAACAATTTTGCCTTAAAGATTCAGTAATTCAACGATAGAGCATGAGATCAAACATCATCAAGATAGCTATCATTTTGAAAACTTGGCCGCATCCAGCAAGCAACATTGGACACATATTGTGAAACCTTTCGTGGAGACACATCCAAGATGTCTTGATTGGTAGTTGTAATGCATAAATTATGTGAAACCCAGTCTTGGTGAAAACCTGTAAAGGCGTCAGGGGAAAAAAAGGGACAAAGACAAAAAAAATCTCAGTCTCAAGGAAAACCCAAGAGGGACTTGGGGTCAAAAATGGGAAAAAGAAAGGAAAATTGTCTAGTTAAACATCCTCCCTTCATGGAAAACTCTGGCAACCAACAATGACCCATCAATGCCCTACTACAGCAGTCAATTATGCACCCTGACTCCGGTAGTCAACAATATGCAAGACAACTCCTTTCCAATAGCCAACAACCTGCTTAATGATCCACTTCTGTAGCTAACAACATACTCCTAATGCTCCTAGAAAGGATAGGAGGGCATCTTTGGCTGATCAGTCTCCCAAAAGGACCCGTATACAATTTTTCACTAGTCAAACACTTTGGACTAAATACAGAGCCTTTTCTTTCTAAACACCATATTCTCTATGTATTAAACCCATGCCAAGTATAATCTCGATTGTTCATTGAAATAAAGAGAGGCTATTTTTGGCCAATTAGAATCCTCAAAATGACCCATTTAAAGTTTATCACTAGTCAACCATTTTGAATCAGATGCTTTTTTTTCTGAACCACAACCTTCTTGATTGTTCAACAACCCTTAGCAAATCTTGACTCACTTCCATAACAGCTTAATATAACATCAATTGCTACAACCTTAGTTATACAACCTTAAATCTATCAGAATGATAAACCCACTCTATTTTTACAACCCATCTCATGTACAATTGGAAAGTTTCTTACATGTACAAGTCAACATGTTCAAATGTTCATCACTATAAATTTATTCTTGTAGAATAGACCAATTTTCACTGAAAGTCTTCATCAAGCCCTTCCTATTGCAGTAGTCACCATCAAGGGGAACCTCCTCACAAAAAGAGAGAACAGAAAAGAAAAACAGAAAATAAAATCATAAAAAAGAAAAAAGAAAAGGGAGGAGGATTTTTCCACTTAGCCACTTCATTACTAAAAAGCTACCTTGCAATATTGAACCCTCAAACTCAAAAGATGATAGACATTCACTAATGAAGTATGCTTGACTTGATCCCTATACTGGGGTACGTAGGCAACATGAATAAGGTTCAATCATAGTTTGCAAGTATTCACACATTTTCCGAGTCTTTGCAAATTTGAACATGCACCCTATCTCTCGTATCTTTCAAATTGCTCCCATCCATAGACAGTCAAAACACATCTTATGATATTGAACAATCATAAACCTAATGAAAATGTTACAATTTTGAGCCTGTTATTTAACATTCATTGACACCCATGTCCTAAGCCACATTTCACCCCATGGTTAAGACCTTTCTTCATCATTGAACATTTGAGATTAAGCTTGACAAATTAATAATTATTTTGAGCCTTTTACCCCTTTCATTTAAACCCATTACCGAAGCCGCAATTCAACCCATAAATAAAGTCCTCCTTGATCTTGGAGCAAACAGGGGCATAATCATCGGCAACAGAAGTTCAAAAATGCACAGCTAATGATCATCAGCATAGCTAGTTCAAACATTCATGCCATTTGCAGAAGAACTAAGTCTAAGGAGCTGCCACAAATGCCAACTTGATAGAGAATTTTGTGCGCATAGCTTTCGAATCTCATTCTCAACCAATGAATCTGAAAAATCACTACAATGTATTATGCGACACTATACTTGGGCAAGACATGCCAACATAAACTTCATGAAGTAATAGAGATCCGAATCAGGCTTTTCATAACAACCTCCTCCACCAATAGACCAAAGACAAAATAAACATGGCTTTTTATCATCAGAAAGTAATGACAGATGACCCATCACCTCCCAGCAAAGTAAACCGAGATGAAACATCACCTTCAACAAATTTTCATTAATGGCCCAGCACATAGACATTCACGGCTCACCAAATTTCCATTAATGGCCCCGAATTGCCATTCACGGCCCACAAAATTACCATTTATGGCTTAACAAATAGCCATTCACAGCCCAACAAATTGCCATTCACAACCTAGTAGATTTCCATTCACAGCCCAACAAATAGCCATTCACGGCCCCCAAATTGTCATTCACAGCCCAGCAAATAGCCATTCACGGCCCACAAAATTTCCATTTACGGCCCAACAAATTGCCATTCATGGCCCAATAAATTCTCATTCACGACTGAATAAATAGCCATTCACAACCCCCAAATTGCGATTCACGGCCTAGCAAATAACCATTCGTGGCCTAGAAAATTTCCATTTATGGCCCCAAATTGCCATTCACAGCCCACAAAATTGTCATTCACGGCCCAGTAAATTTCCCCCCAAATTGCCATTTATAGCCCAACAAATAGCTATTCACAGCCCACCAAATTGCCATTCACAGCCAAGCAAAGCTGAAAATAATGCATCACCTCCCAAGAAAGAAAGAAAAGAGTAGAAATGATGTTTCATCTCTCATCAATTGAGAAAGAGATGACTCATCATCTCCTTGCAATAAAAATTGGAGATGACGTTTCGTCTCCCATTAATTAAGACTGGAGATGCTACATCATCCCCTAAAATGAACTAGCATGAACAAAGCAACTAAAGTCATAAACCTGTTGAAATCACTCTAGAACTTTCATCCAAGATGATACATCATCTCCTTGTAAGTTCAGTCATCTCTCTAAAACTTTCATCTAAGATGATACGTCATCTCCCTGTAAGTTCAAATTCAAGTTCAATTTTAAATCCAAGTGCAAATTATGTATTATCATTTTCAGGACTTGAACCCTTAAAAGGTCGTCATGAATAATATGTTGCATTTCTAGCAGACTATATATTATCATTTTCATGACGTAAGTTCGAAAGGCCGACATGAATAATATGTAGCATTTCCAAGTAGACTATGTATTATCATTTTCATGACGTAAGTCCGAAAGGCTGACATGAATAATATGGAGCATTTCTAAGTAGACTATGTATTATCATTTTCATGACGTAAGTCCAGAAGGCTGACATGAATAATATGTAGCATTTTCAAGTAGACTATGTTTTATCATTTTCATGACTTGAACCCTTAAAAGGTCATCATGAATAATATGTAGCATTTTCAGCAGACTATGTATTATCATTTTCATGACGTAAGTCCGAAAGGCCGACATGAGTAATATGTAGCATTTCCAAGTAGACTATGTATTATCATTTTCATGATGTAAGTCCAAAAGGCTGACATGACTAATATATAGCATTTCTAAGCAGACTATGTATTATCATTTTCATGATGTAAGTTCGGAAGGCCGACATGAATAATATATAGCATTTCCAAGTAGACTATGTATTATCATTTTCATGACTTGAACCCTTAAAAGGTCGTCATGAATAATACGTAGCATTTCCAACAGACTTTTTATTATCATTTTCATGACGTAAGTCCGAAAGGCTGACAAGAATGATATATAGCATTTCTAAGCAAACTATGTATTATCATTTTCATGACATAAGTCTGGAATGCCGACATAAATAATATGTAGCATTTCCAAGCAAACTATGTATTATCATTTTTATGATGTAAGTCCGGAAGACCGACATGAATAATATGTTGCATTTCCAAACAAACTATGTATTATCATTTTCATGATGTAAGTTCGAAAGGTTGACATGAATAATATGTAGCATTTCCAAGCAGACTATATATTATCATTTTCATGACGTAAGTCCGAAAGGCTGACATGAATTATATGTAGCATTTCTAAGCAGACTATGTATTATCATTTTCATGACTTGAACCCTTAAAAGGTCGTCATGAATAATATGTTGCATTTCTAGCAGACTATGTATTATCATTTTCATGACGTAAGTTCGAAAGGCCGACATGAATAATATGTAGCATTTCCAAGTAGACTTCATGACGTAAGTCCCAAAGGCTGACATGAATAATATGGAGCATTTCCAAGTAGACTATGTATTATCATTTTTATGACGTAAGTCCAGAAGGCTGACATGAATAATATGTAGCATTTTCAAGTAGACTATGTATTATCATTTTCATGACTTGAACCCTTAAAAGGTCGTCATGAATAATTAATACGTAGCATTTCCAGCAGACTATGTATTATCATTTTCATGATGTAAGTTCGAAAGGCCGACATGAATAATATGTACCATTTTGAAGTAGACTATGTATTATCATTTTCATGACGTAAGTCCGAAAGACTGACATGAATAATATGTACCATTTCCAAGCAGACTACGTATTATCATTTTCATGACGTAAGTCCAGAAGGCCGACATGAATAATATGTGGTATTTCCAAGTAAACTATATATTATCATTTTCATGACGTAAGTCTGAAACGCTGACATGAATAATATGTAGCATTTCCAAACAGACTATGTATTATCATTTTCATGACGTAAGTCCGAAAGACTGACATAAATAATATGTAGCATTTTCAAGCAGACTATGTATTATCATTTTCATGATGTAAGTCTGGAAGGCTGACATGAATAATATGTAGCATTTCCAAGCAGACTATGTATTATCATTTTCATGACGTAAGTCTAGAAGGCTGACATGAATAATATGTAGCATTTTCAAGCAGACTATGTATTATCATTTTCATGACGTAAATCCGAAAGGCTGACATAAATAATATTTAGCATTTCCAAGCAGAGTATGTATTATCATTTTCATGACGTAAGTCTGAAAGGCCAACATGAATAATACATAGCACTTTTGAGAACTTTTGGACTCAGAAAAGGCTCATTAAATAAATCTTCCGCCTTAGAAAAGGTCGTCAAGTTGTTTCTCTGGGCTCAATCATGGGTCATGAACTGTTGGACTCGGAAGATGGTCATTAAATAAATCTTCCACCTTAGAAAAGGTCGTCAAGTCGTTTCTCTCGGCTCAATCACGGGTCATGAACAGTTGGACTCAGAAGAGGGTCATTAAATAAATCTTCCACCTCAGAAAAGGTCGTTAAGTCGTTTCTCTCGGCTCAATCACGAGTTGTGAACTGTTAGACTTAGAAAAGGATCATTAAATAAATCTTTCACCTTAAAGGTCGTCAATCCATATCCCTTCGGCTCAACATTGAGTCGTGATTTGTTTGACCTAGAAGAGGGTCGTCAAATAAGCTTCTCGGCTTTGAAAAAGTCATCACACAATCTTCCAACAATCTTAGCTACTCACTATGTAATCTTTCAATCACTGACAAGATTTTCACTTGAAACAGTAAAGCACAACCAAATGTAAGCTCATTGAAAGGGAGGCAAGTGACATTTAGCCAACAATTAATATCACTAACAACTCTTTGTTTTCATCCATCATTTCCTGCATAACTTTTCTGCATTCATGACATGATAATCAACTTCAATTGAACATAAAACATACTCAATAACTTTCAAAGCAACTATGTATTTGACAATTTTCATACAATGTGTGGTATTCTACTAACTTTGTCTAATTCTTAAGCTTTAGATTATTTGCATGATTTACAGCTTTTGCATGATCAATTTTTCGCAATGTTTTAAAGCCGTTGTGCTCGATGTCGATGACTTACATGTCTCCTGATGCAGCACATATGCTAATAGTAACACTCGAGAACTCAGAGAAAATGTCGATTCCTTGCATATAACTCACGGATAGCCTATATTTCAAAACTAAGAAAGTCCCTC
>JAOXJP010025748.1:0-17068 GCA_025762735.1 Platanus orientalis
CATTTCACTTTTTGGAGATGTCACATCACCCCCCAAAAGTGAAATGATACTTCCCCTCTATCTCGGCTCACGAAGTCACACAAAGGGGGGTGGCGCAGACTCCCCAGGGTATGCAACAGTGGTTCAGTACAACACCCATACACGACTGGTCTTATGAATCCATTCCCAAGTCTAGGGTTGTCAACGAGCCGAGTTGAGTTGATCTGAGTTGGGTAACTCAGCTCCAGCTCGTCACACAAGGACCAGGCTTAGGCTCATCACGAACCTCAGGTGCCAAGCTCAGGCTCGGGCTCATGCTCGGTTCGACTCACCTCAAGGCCTAAATGTTTGGAGCACAACCTTCATCTTTCTCTCTTATCTCCATCTCTCATCCCCTCTCTATATTTTCCTCTAACCTGAATGCAACGCCATCATCGGAATGCTATAAACAGGGGCTTGTGTCATTGCCACAACCTTCTTAATCTATGCCTAGAAATCGATTTTGTCTAGTTTCTCTGTACAGTTTGCTTGATGGTTTGTAGGATTTTTGGTGGAAACCTAGAAATAGGGCTAGGTATCTCTTTGGTGCGGCAACCTACCTCGGCAGCCTTACCATCATCTAACTTCTACGGCATCGGTTTCCAATAATGACTGTGATAAGCCATTACCTCTTGATAAGGAACAAAGAGAGTGAGAAAGAAGAAACTCTCGATCCCAAAATATCTCGGTCTACAGGGCGAGATCCAATGAGCCAGAATAGTGCCGGACCCGAGGCACCCGGGCGGCACGAGCCAGGATCTCTATCCAAGCACGCGTAACTCAATACGCGCGACCACCTAAAGACTTGGGGGGGACGCAATCCCCGACTGAGCTCGACTGACAAGACAAACCTCGAGGTATAATATGAGCCACCTAACCGCAACAATCGGTCTGACAATACCCGAAAAGGGGCAGTAGCGTCAGAAAAGATAGGGTACGAAGGCATGGGCTGCAATTACAAGCATACGCGTGAGGGAGCAAGGTACGAAGGCATGGGGGGTGGTTGTGAGCAGAGACGTGATAAAGCAAGGGACAAAGGCATGGGGGTGGTTGTGAGCAGACGCTTGAGGAAGTAAGGTACGAGGGCATGTGCCGCAATTATGAGCGGACATGTAAGACGCCGATCACTCCGAGTCAACGACGCATAGTCAAAATACACCGGATCGACGACGCGTGGTCTTCACTTCAAACGCACTCAGGACCCAACCTATAAATGGGGGTTTCGTCTTCTTCGTCAGGTGATGAGAAAAAAAGAGGAACGTGATTTCTCATTTCTGCAGCTAAACAGGTTGATCCCTTTTGTCTCTGTGGCATTTTCCTAACTTGATTGTCAAAGTGCCCAAGGTCGGCAAGACGCCGGTCATTGGCCCCTGACCCTGTTTCTAAGTGTGCGCAGGTGCCGCGCTCTAAGATCTCGCTAAAGCTGCATAAAGTCGTCTTATCCAAGGACCATAGTCAAAGTAGAAAAGGGCCCTTCCCTCCTGCGCCTTCACCTCTTCTTTTCCTTCTAAAGATGGGGATGTTTCTTGCTTCGAAGCCAAAGAGGATACAAACTCTTAAATAGCTTTGAAGTTCTTTTTTGGTATTAGGAACCAAACGATAGAGACGTTGTGGCAAAGAGGATCAGGAGTAGATGATTTTTCTTTCCCCTAAGAATAATAACATGTCTAGATTTTTTATTTCCCCAATTTTGGGCTAACTCCTGCCAAGTAATAGTGTTTCGGTAGATGGTTGCAACATTAGAGCCATTTGAACTTGATACAGCACAAACCGCATACATTGTTTTTTCTGTTACAACACAACTTCCAAGTGAATATGTTCGACAAGTTCCTGATCCAAAATGCCATTACCCAAACCCTCTGCCAGCAAGCCCAGCACAACTTCAGCTTGAGGAATCTTCCGAGGTTTTAGAGGAGAAATGAATTGGTGAGATGTCTTATGGAATGTCCCGATCTGTTTGAGCATGTTAAAAAGGGTCATTTTGCAGAAGCCATGGACCTTATAGATCAGATCTTCTTAAGGGCAACAAAGTGGGGCAAGCAAAGTAGCAAACCCACAGTTGCATTATAAAACCAGGTTTCGGTACTGATGCGTTTGTTGGGAGCGGGAGCTCGCTCAAACATCTATGCTAAGTGCCAAAGACGGAATGATATCCGAAACTCAAGAACCTGGTTTCTTGGAAAGCCATATGCAGAGCATGGATTTGGGAGGGAAGCTTTAGAAATCTTTAATGAGATGTAGGATTGGAGCAGAGCGAGAAAATTTGTCAAGAGGGAAGAAAAATGACAAGAAGAAAATTAACCATGGATATTGCCATGTGTATATTTTACATCTTTTTTTTAAAAATCAAACAGATTTGGTTTGAGCTTGAAAGGGCCCTTTAACATATTATAAATACATTTATAAGAAGATGCCTAAATGAGCAGAGCTTTAAACGAGCTAAGCCCAATGCAGCTCGGCTTAGGCTCACTTAGCTAGACAAGCTAATGACGAGCCGAGCTAGCTCGGCTCATTGACAGCCCTATTCCCAACACGCTCTCTTATCTCTTAACAAATTCTTCTCACTTTAACATGACATGTAGATTCTCTTATCTAAGGCTGTCAACAAGCCATAGCTTGAGCTCAGCTCGTTATGAGCTGAGTTTGAGCCTAAACTTCCAAATGAACTTATTTAGTTAAGTGAGCATGAGGTGAGCTACACTAGGCTCAGCTTGCTAAAAGCACTGGGCGAATTAAGTACTTAATTATCCCAAATCCAAATGACTTTTTGATGGCTTGATAATCCCAATAAAATCATTTTAAGTTACCTTTATTTTTTTTATTTTTTAAAGAAAAAAAGAAGAGTGATGGGAGACTTAATGTATAGGTGGTTGGGCCAATTTCAATCAACTATATCTGAAGACTTTAGGAGTAGGTTTAGCCCATGCGCTGTTAAGCTTTGAGATTCTGGCCTGAACCAGTAAGCATGAGTTTGACATATGCCAAACTCACTCAAGTTGAGTCACGTTTGTTCCCAATCCTTTTTTAATGACCCTGAACTGAGCTGAGAAAAGCTCAGCTCAGCTGAGCTCAGCTCCTCTCACTGAAGATGACATCTTGCCAAGTTGATAAAGTTGTAGGCGTTCGTATCATAGAAGATGACTTATAAGTAAATATAAAATTTGTGCTAGAATACATGAGGCATCCATACTAGTCCTATGTTGGCATGAATCCCTTTGAATTCCAATCCAATGCACATAAGCTTGATGGAACGTACTCACCTTCATTCCGAATCCCCAACATGTGTACGGTTATCTCACCAATCAGTTCTTGGGTGTGCCGGTTTAGGGAGATCGCTGGTAGAATGTAGGGATAAAAATATTTTTATCGTAGTATCTTGTTACGCCTGTTACTTACAACCTGGCCTTATAATAATAATAATAATAATAATAATAACCAGCCAAAGAACCCATGCAGAGCATGGGCGACCGTTTAGTCAAAATTGTTTTGGCTCAAGCAGTTAAACAACTGTAGCGACCAGCAAGTATTAAAAACATTAAAATTAAAATATAAAAACATAAAGAATAAATCCAACTGAAAAAATTGATACATATTGAGAATAATAAAAAGATAAAAAAAAAAAAATGAAGAATGAACAAGAAAAAAGCAGGATTAAAATGTATTGTTGAAACGGTTTTTTTTAATTTTTTGATAGATAACTCTTAGTGGTTAACGTGAAAACACTAGAGTCAAAGACATCAATGGTGTGCTCTAAAACATGAAAACAAAACCCATGATCTATGAATGATTTTATCAACCTCCAATTCTTATGATTTTAAAACAAATACAAGTAGAACATGTTAACCTTTGAAATAAGATATGAAGTGTTTTTGAATCAGAACCCTGAAAATTAATGAACCAATTTCGTATAAGAAACAAGACTGAATACAAATTCTCTGTCGTAATTGAGAACTCAGATCCATGAAATAACAAAAAAAAGATTCAAAGATAAATTTATAGACTAAAATATATAAAGGTTTAGATTTCATTGAGGAGCCAAAAAAAAAATTACTTCTATTAGGTCATCTAACCTTCCCATTCAATTTAAAAATTCCAGGCATTTTCCTTCTAACTTGGTAAGGCCTAGATTGGGGACATTCAGACAAGGCTCCGTCAACGTACTTGCAGTTGATATAAATATCTGGTTTTTGGATGATCAAACTAGCTTTCCCTGTATTGTATACCTACAATCTTAAAACCGTTGGCCTGGGTGTTATACTTGTATTTTCTAGTTGTTTGGAAGAAATCTCTAAATTTAAAAAATTCCAAAAAAATTCAAAGCCCTATTCTCAATACCATTAACGAACACGTTTAGCTCATAGAATGAATTTTCTTCCCAGGTCTTTAACTTCAGATCCACTATGCATGTACATTCGATAAACATCTTTGTGTGAGACATGCAATAGCCTTCATAACAACTATGGAATTCAACCATCAATGCTAAACCAAAAATTAAAATAAAAAAGAATCCACAAGTTAGATATTGTTTGAGTTATTTAGTTTGAAAAAAAATATATAAATTTTAAAAAAAAATCTAATATGTCATAACATAATAACTAAGAAATTAAAAAACGTAAATACAAAATACACAAACAATGAAAATTTTGATAGTACCAATGAAAATAATTATAAAAAAAAAACAAAGAACTCTAAATAGAGGAAAAACCAAAGACACTTACAATAACAAAACCAACCACAACAGTTCAGCATAGTCAAACCAAGTTTAACCATCCATTGTGATCCCTCGACCTTACTGCAACAATTTTAAAGTGTCAAAACTTAATTGATAATCACAAAATAAAAACCAAAATCCCATTTTACATCAAACTAATACTAAAAATCATTGAGAACAACATAGAAAATCACCATCATTTAAGTTTCATAACAAAATCTTTGGAATGTCTTAATAATTATAGGTGAAGAGTGAGTTTCCAATGTGTGGCCTTGTGTCATCCAAAGGCCTTATTGGTGAAGATGAGGCCTTGTGTTAATTGCATGCTTTGAAAAGAGAGAAATATGAACGGATTTCGAAGAGAATTAAAGGTTTTTTTGGAGGAAATATGGTATATTTTGATAGGATTTAAGATATAATGATAATAGTAAAAGAGATTTTAGGGGAGTGGAAAGATTTTGACACATACAAAAAATTAAATGAATGAGTGCTTTTAGAAAAGAGAGAATGCATTTTGATAGGATATAGTTACAAGAGTGAAAGAAACATTCTAGAAATAAAGAAGGAAGTTAATTGAATGGAATTTTAGGGGAGAGGGAATGTGTTTTGATAGGATATAATTATAGGAGAGAAAGAGAGATAGAAATGTTTTGTAAATATAGAGATTATGAGAAGTTAAATATAAAGAGAGAGAATGTCAATAACAAGGGTGATTAAGACATAAATGGTGAATTTTTTTAGAAGAAACATTGGTTGTCTTTTGAATTATTGGTTTTAATGGGAAACTTAATTACAGAGAAAGAAGAGAGAGGAATTAATATTATCTTTCATTTTTCAACAAAGATGAGTGATTGTAAGTGGAAAGTAAAGAGGGAGAGATTTAAGGGGTAGAAAGAGGGGTGTGGAGAATGGTCTCACAAATTTGTTAGCTAAGTTTTAAAGAACAAAAACAATAAAAAATGAAAAAAAGGCTGTGCTAATATTGCATCCCTATTACTTTAATATAATATAATATATGAAGAAAAGAAATTGTAGGGACACTTGACAAAGATCCTCACTATCAATGAGAAATTGATCATTTTTATGAGGGCCCTACTAGTATTCTAAATTATTTTCCTATTGAGGGGAAAAAAAAAAAAAAAGATTACATTAGAAGCAAAAGGACAAATGGTACAAATTTCACATTGGAGCATATATGCAATCTAGCATCCTCCTCCACATTAATATGCAAAAATGTACTATAATGACCTCAAATTTGAAGCCTTATATAAGCGTGAATCCGGATTACAACTAATCGAATCCATATTCTAATCTTTATAAATTTTTCACATTTACCTTAACCTTAAATCTTAACATAACATGTGCAGATAAGAATAAATCGCTAACATCACATGTACAACGAAAATAAAGCTCATCCATCATCTATAAAACATAAAACCTCTATCAATATCTCCAATATCAAATAAACATAATTCAACTACGCCCTGCATAAATGTGTTAACTCTTAGTTCGAAGGGTTAATCTAGTCCAATATACAAGATCTACTATGAAATGAAAAGAGTATGCTAATGCTGAAAATAAAGACTAAGGATGGCATCCGCTAGCATGCTCTCCTACAAACACCAAGTGCTCCAACATAAATCACATGTACTATACCCCACCTAAAAAATGGAATGATGAGTTCCACGGCTTGTAAATAGGTATATGAAGCCTATAACGAAATCGATCGAACGAACAAAGTACGAATCTTTCTTTATAAAATACTAAACATACATCCATATACAGTACATACAAATTTTAGCATGTATACATGTGCAAGTATACATTCATAACTTCTATGCATCACAAAGTCTATACAATCTATCATTATGGTTCATCATATAAGATCTATACATGACAATATGCATAAATCTATCAATCTAAGACATTCTTCTAATATAATTTGCATGATAAGATGCATGATTCTACTAATCCAAAGCATTCTTCTAATATTATTTGCATGATAAGGTTTATATACAATCACATGGTAAGTATTTCCTAATCCATCTATGGTACAGATATTTAGTATGCATTCTAATAAGCATTTTCTATCATTTTTCATATATGGTCTTTACCTTTCTAGCATGGATATACATATACAAGTAATCTTAAGCTAGACATGCAACAATTTTAAACAGTTAACATTCATAACAATACGATTTGCATGATGAGATATGTGAAATTTAACTTCTACACCTTCAACAAATCTACATTAGTGTTTAGCACATCTGTTATTATTTTCGTACTCACTTATCTCATCATATATTCAACATCGTTCATTGGCTCTTTACTTCTCATCATTCTCAGCATTTTTACTCATTGGATTCATTCAACACCTTTTATCTTTACAAATTCCACTCCACTTCCTAGTTTCCATTTTTTTCTTTTAGTATTCACATATCATACTCATAAAGTTAACTTTGGAGTGCATTTATCTTTTCTTGACCTTTATTCGTTACTTATCATTAATCATTTCACCATTGAATTGTATCTCAATCGGTAGGTCATCATATACTTTCATTTTTCTTATTTAGTTTTTGAATTTTTATCTTTTATGAAGTTTATGTATTTTCAATACATTTCTTAATGTCACTCTTTTTTATTTATCTTAGATATTTGTCTTTACAATTGGTGACTTATGTACTTTTTTTCCCTTTTATGTCACTCTCTTTCTTGTATAATTTATGAGTCTTTCTTTACTTGTGGGACTATTATTTTCATTATTTATTCTAACATTCTCTTTCTTTACATATCTTATAATCTTTCATTTACTCTTGAAACTCATAACCTTTTCTTTATTTTCTTGACATTCTTTCTTTCCTATGAACTTAGCTTTTGTTCTTATCATAGTTCCTTTTTTTTTTTCTTCTTATCATGGTTTCATATCATTTACACTTTCTGAACTTGTCTTTCCTTCTTATCATAGTTATACTTTTCTTATACTTGTTTATAACTTTGGCACATTGTATTACATCCTCAATGGTAGGACCTTGAACATATCTTGATTTTGAATATATATTGCACATTGTATTGTATCCATAATGGTATGACATTGACCATCCATTTGCACATTGTATTGTATCCCCAATGGCATGACCTTGACCATCCATATGCATATTGTATTGTATCCCCAATGGTAGGACCTTGATCATACTTTTGCACATTGTTTTGTATCCCTAATAGCATGACCTTGACCTTCTTAATGCATTCTTTACTTATTTTCAATAGTGAGACTTTTACATCTTAACCTTTTTACTTATCTTCTTTTATGTTTATTTAATTCTTACTTTATTTTATTATTACATGAAATATGTTTTAATCATGACATAAGAACATATACTATCACATGTTATATTTACTAACATGTTATATCTACCACTATAGGCATTCACTAGTGTCATAGAAAAACATCCAACTTTATACCATATACTTGATAGTATGATTAAAAGCATATGAAATACAAATAAATCATTTTTTAACTTATTCAATGAAATTTTATAAGATTTTTTATATTATTATGTTTTCAAACATTACACAATTTACACACTTAATCATGAATGAGAATTTCAATAATAATCCTATTACACATGCTTTTCAATCATTCAAAATTTCTAAGCACAACATAATTGAGTCATTCCATATGAATTACTAATCAATGTACATCCAACAATTTAGAACCATCATTTTAATGGAAACCAATATTCTTCATTACCATCTTCCACCCACGCATTCAACCAATTCATCATTCCTACACTAATATACTCAAGATGCTTAAATATAGTTTATGCATTCATGTTTTTTCATGGAAATAAAGCTCTAGTATCCATTAATCATGTTATTGGAAACTAACAAATTATAGAATCTTACCTTACATGCATTCAAAATTCATGGGAGTCAACATTTTAAGGAAAATACACATATATAATATGTAAAACCACTTTTCTTCATATTATAATTAGGAATTTCTAAGATCCTAACATAATATGACAAGATCTCATCACAAATCACACAATAGGTAACGATTTCTAGGATCCTAACATGGGGGATTCACAACATATGAGAAAAAATTCATACAATAATACAAGACATCTAAGTACCTAAAAGACAAACTAAAATAATGTAAATCTTATATAACTACTTACCACAAGCTTCTTCATCTTCTAGCCAAGTAGGTCTTCAAGTATGACTTCCTTACCTTTTTAACCACTACCTTTGTCTACGATTAAACTATAGATTTATGGTTAGAATCCATAAACCAATAAGATATAACAAAGAAAAATAGTAAACTATCCTAGATCTAACCAATAAAGGCTTACCTTACTATTGGAGAACAAGGGTTTCCCTCTTTTCTTAAATACTCCCAAAGTTTCTCCCTCTCTTTAATTCTCATTTTCTCTTGATCCATTTTCTTCTATTTTATAATTTTAAAACTAAACTCAGCATATTTAGGGTTATGAACATGTTTAGGTCAGTTTTTCCCTTAAGGGAAAATCCATCTCGAAATTCATGCATAATTATCTTTTTTTCCCTATTTTTTTATACCTATGATTGCTCTCTCTAACTGGCGACCTATCTCAAACTCCACCACAATCCATCGTAGGGAGTTGCAACCACTTACAGTTGCCTAGTGCAATCCCTAGCATGGTGAAATGAGCACTCGCTCTATGCAACTCGAGAATTTCAAGTTCTCTAATTGATTAGCGACCCATTATACTAGGTGGAAACCCCTCATGGACACCCACCCCGACCCATCGCCCCATTTGGAGACCCCTCATGGTCCCCAGATTGTTTTTTTTTTCTTTTAAGAGTTGACCCTCGTGAGAAAAATATTCATAACTTTCTCTAGAAAACTTTGATTCATTCATTGTTTATTGCGTTGGGAAGTAGACTCTTAGGCCTTTTTAATGGTGCATGGTTTATACTCTAATTCTTTCAGGGTTAGAACAGGTTTACCTATGAAGTCACCTCAAATACGCTCTTAAGATAACATTAGAACTTGTCAAGTTCGTGAATGGTTTTTTTTTCTTTTTTTCTCATGTCTGTTTAACCCAAGTGGATCAAGACTCACCTAATTATTCCTAAGTCATGTTTAGGTTCTTGGAGCATTGAGGTTAATCCTTATGCTAAAAAATGCCATGGGTTCTATAACAAGAAACATGGTGTCGGGTTCAGGTCTCTAAAACTTACCTAAGTTGGATGCAAGGTGTTACATTTACCCCTCCTTATAAAAGAATTTGTCATCGAATTTAATCTGTCATAATCTTAAAAAATTAGCTCTAATTATTTCTAATCCTATTCTTATGAGTCATACCAACAACTCCTAATAATATGATTTCACTAAAAGGGTATACTTAGTCAATAAAAAATATTAACGCATGCAAAAATGGAAAGGAAAAGATACTTGTGTTTGTAGGCTGAGATGTTCTAACATCTTGATTGAAGAGGGTAAAGCGCAACCCGTGGTGACCTAACTGTCCACACTTGAAGAAGGCACCAGGCAGCACTCACCACAATGTAGCTTTCCGGCAACCACTCCGATCAATAGCCCTAGGCGCAATCTTATTCTTCTCCCTCCCATCAAAGGCCCTATTCTTACCAACCTAAGTGTAATCATTTCTCATGTGAGGTCCTCTAGGTTGTGGACGCTTAAACTGGTCCTGACTCTTTTGGAGTTCATCATAATCCCTTTCGACCATCATTGTCATTTTAACAATGTTAGCGAATGTCCTCAGTCTTTCCCAGTGTTTAAAAACTCATTGGTTATTTGTAAAACTTGGATGAGTTACTCATCTTGATAGACTTTCGAGCTAATCAAGTGACATCAACAACTTGGTGGTTTATAACTAGGCCAATTTTTTCGAGTAAATCGGAGGAGTCATTTGGTTTTAAGGCAATTATATATGTTTAACACAACAACAAAAAAGAAAAGAAAAAAGGGGGGAACAATGAACACAATAGTTGCTCAAATCACCAACACAAACTTGAGAAACTCTTCTACGATCAATTTAAGAAACTCCTCCAAGTTTATAACTTTTTTTTTTAACTCAACATCTTGTTTTTTAGGATAGTCAAGAGGCTTGAGATTGATTTGTATCGCAGAGATCGTCTCTTTAACAGATTTTGATCTATAGTAGTAGATCACTTCCTCAACTGGTTTTGATATTTTGAAGAAGATCATCTACAGAGATCTTCTTGACGATGAAGAGGGAAAGGGAAACATAGAGAATAAGAGATAGGGAAAGATGAGTATAGCTGTAATGAGAAGTGAAAGGGAATTGAAAGAGAATTGAAAGCCTTGTACTCATTTTGGCTTTTTGTAGGGAAAATCAGGCCTGAAATGACTTTACATGCTTTATTTATTTGAAGTTACTAAAATACCACTTGCTGCTTCTTATGACTACAAGAATTAGTATTGAAACCATATGAGGTTTCTTGTAATTTCCCATCTTTTGAATATCATAATTGCAATTTTTTTTCTTTTAATAAAACATCTCTCTATGCCAAATTACCATAGTACCCATGTGAAAACATTTGAGATGTATTTGACAATATATTACTATTATTAATTTTTAAATCATTAAAAATTAGTATTTAAGTATATATATATATATATATTTGTACTGACCAACTAGTTACTAGGAACGAGTTTCGTGGTAAATCGGATCAGTAGACTTCTGAGTCACCGGATTTATCCAAGTTTTTAAACATTAGTTTTCCGCAATCATCCTTGTTCGAATGTCGGGTTAAAGGGATCTTTGAAATTTCTTGGCCCTTCTCTCATCACTAAATGCAATGTGAGACGCATAACGGGCTAGCTCAATGAATCTCGCTTTGTGTTTGAGCACAATCAGGCTCCCCTAGATAAGTTCTAAAAGCTCAACTTTTTTCTCTTCCCTTGTGCTTTTTGGAAAGTCATTTATGAAAAAAAGACTTTCAAGAAGATCTCCTATGTGATGGGTTCTTTATCCTCAAGTGATAGGACATCCTTAGTGACCCTCTACAAATGTGTTGCCTCTCCCTTGTGCATGAACGAGTGAAATGAGACCTTTCGTTCATCATTGCAGCCGATTACCTCGAAGACATCCTCAAGTTACAAGATCCATGCCTTTGTGACCATGGGTTCTAAAGTGCCCTTAAACTTTGGTGGCCCCAATCTGCAAAACCGCTCGATGACATAGTCTTCATTCCCAAGGTCTCTCTCTCAGGGCTATCGTGTATGTGTCATGTGCTCACAGACTACCTTGACTAATTTGCAGAGCGCTTGGAAAGCACTAGCTAGATTTTCTCCCTTTAGTTTTTCTTAAAAAGTACCCATCAGATCTTCAATATTAGGCTGAGACATAATCAGAGTCAACCTGGTACTCCTTCTCAGTGGCATCACTCCCTAAAACCAAACAAACAAACTCTTAGAATTTTGTATTATCAAAGTTCACATCAAACTAAAACACATGACTTCCTAAGTCATATAGACATCAAAACATATTTTATCAATCAATCCTAAAAAAATTTCACTAAAATATTCAATAATAATCACTTAAACTCCACACATCACATATCATCTATCACTTCATATAGTCTATAGAATCTATAAACCAAAGCTCTTATACCAATTGTCAGTACCCAAATTTTGACTCGGGTCATATGATAGCATAAGGATAGCATAACAACATTTAGGCATCAAGACTCTAAGCACCCATGGCTCAGGAAGAACAATCCTAGACTCTAGGAGGTTAGGCATTCCCAAAGAAGTCTTTCTAGATGCTTCAATCACAAATGAACCAGTCAAAGCACCTTGTTAAAACCCAAAAAGCACCATTTAAGGACAAACCCTAATTTCACTCAAAAGCACCAATGGGACTTTGAGGGTCCATATTTTAGAACCCCATTTATGAAATTAGTAAGTTTTCAACCTCCTGTAAGCCTTTCTCCCATAAAGCATCACAGATGGAAAAATTACCATTTTGGCTTTCTACCTTCAAAAGCTCAACCCTCATTATCTACCATCCAGAACATTGAATTTCTTAACCTATATAAGCCTTCTTGTCATGAAGCATCACAGGTAAAGAATTCATATTTTCACCTTTTCCGACCGACAGGCAAAAAATTTCCATTTTACCCTTTCCACTTAAAGAATGACCCTTGGAGCATCTCTTGTGGTCCAAATGGTGTAATTTTAGATCCTATGCATCCTTAAGTCTCACTACTCCAAGGAACTCATAGCAAGTTAGACACTGCTCGAGAATGGCAACAGCCAATTTCTCAATCTATGATAACCCTGACTAAGAAATGACCCTTGCTAGGGTTTTCAGAAACTCATCCGTGACCCTTGGAGCCTCTCCTATGGTCCAAATGGTGTAATTTCAGATCTTATGCATCCCTAAGTCTCCCTACTCCAAGGAACTTATAGCAAGTTAGACACTACTCGAGAATGGCAACAACTAATTTCTCAATCTATGATAACCCCGACCAAGAAATGACCCTTGCTAGGGTTCTTAGAAACTCATCCGATCTCCGAATCTAGAAAGGTTAGTCACCAAATCTTGGCCTCAGCCTTAGCTTCAAATCTCCAGGTCTGAGAAGAGAGTTTCAAAGTCTCGAACCTTTGAGAAATCTCAAATCTTCCCTAAAAGGTCAAAAGGCTACTTTTCCACTTTTTGCTCTTATAAAGCCTGGATGTTCTCTAGACCTCCAAATCAGGATCAATCAGTGTCTATTTCTTCAGAATCGTGACATCTTCAAAAGGCTGTCGAAGGAGTAAGGACTTTTATAAATTTTATCTACCAAGATTCCCTCAAATACTCCAAAAAGTGTGATAAATCAGGTCTAAAAATCAGGTGCTCGACCGGCTCCTAGGATTACATCCGACTTCAAAAATTTAGATAGTTAGTGACCACACCATTATAAATTCAAAGCCTCGATACTATCCGACCCATACCAATTTGCAGAAAATCAATGGCCCAAGCAATCATTTTTGCCCAAACCCACAAAAAGGGCATTTTGTCTGTATTTGGCATGCAGAATGCCCTTAAGAGTTCTCCTAGACTCAGAATGTGGTAAAGTCAAAGACATTTTCTCAGTTTCATCCTTCTCCTCAATAAAGCATTTCAAAAACCCCTGGTTTAGGAAATGTCTAGCCATTCAATTTCACCCAGCTTCAGACAACTATAGAAACCCAATTTGTTTAAGCGACTTTGCTTCAAAAGACCCTCAGCATTTGCCTGGGAACCCAATGACCAATCTGTCAGTTTTTGTAGCTCCGTGATTCCTCAAACTTCAAATCCCCTTGATATGACCCAAATCGGCATTTTACAAAAAAACTAATGGCATTCCCTGTATAATTTTGTCAAACCGCTTAAAAAATGGTTTTTGACCTAATTTCCTGCTCAGGTACCGTAATCTCATGTAGTCAGAAGCCGTGAATCACCTAAACCTAGGAGCAACTATCCCTGGGCCACCCTCGGATCAATTGTACCATCTTTCCCTTTCAAATTACATTTAAGAGCTTTTCTGACAAAAAAAACCCTGATTTAACCCCCTTACCCTTTTCGTAATTTGGTTCTGACTGGACCAGCGTGACCGGAGCATCTATGACATCTAAAAATGACATTGACTGGGCCAACTTCTGAGCATGAGAGCTCACACGGAGTGATGATAGCGAGAGGGTTTGAAAACATAAAAAATCATATATTGTTTCAAATGAGCTAAAGATGGGATATTTTGCATTAAATGCATCCTCATCTTTAACCCATTTGTTAAAGCCTTTGGATTGGAATCTTCCAACCCTCTCTCTCATTCTTCACCTTAGGATCCCCCCTTGAATTTCAAATCCCTAAAGTGTCTCCCACAGCCCCTCATCATGCACCTTTAACACCCCCTTTAGATTTGAATCCAATGGGAGTATACCAAAGGGCATCTCCCATGTCACCTCTATCACACCCTCCATCCAACCCCATTAGCACACCCCTTATCTCACCATCCATTGAATTAGCTTAAGCCCCATCTAACCCTTCACATTTTCATGTCACCTATCCATGCCCCTTCCCTCAAATCAATCTTAACCCTTTACCCAAACTCAATCCTAGCCTTACACCCAACTTAGGATAGAGATCATCCTAGCCCTTCATCCCAAGATCCTTATCCTCAAATCCAACCCTCCATTACATGAATTTGGGGCTATAAATAGCCCCAAATTTAAGCTCAATAAGGTTGGCAACAAAAAACCCTAATCCTAAGGAGAAAAAGAGAAAGAAGGAAAGGAAAAGCTTAAATTCCCCTCAACCCTTGGCAAGGTAAACTTAAAACCGGTCTCAATTCATCTTATATGTTTCAAATATCATCATTTGATCACTATTATGCTGTCCAATTGATACTAGAGCACTGCATTAATTCGGGTACATAGGAGAGGCTCAACAGCCTCTATTTTGCTCTTATTTTTGACCTATTTTGATGTCTATTTTCGTTTGAATTTTGTAGAGGGATGATTGAAGCCAATTTTTACTATGTTATAATATACATATATAGGGTGTTCTATATTTAATTTCATGATTTTTAGAGCTGTGGAAGGCCTCGAGATGGCCCCCTAAACAGACCCCAAGAACCGAGTCTTTTGAGACCTAATTTTAGGGAATATTTGTTGAATTTATTGTGAATTATATATGCATGTTCTTGAGATCAATTTTTAATATGTTGTTCGTCTATATACCCTTCATGAGCATGCTTAATTTTAGAATTTTTGCAAAACCCTAAAGGCTCCAAAGTAGAGAAATCCAGTTGCTGGATTTTTTCTTAGTAACTAGTGCCTATTTTTTAGTGAATTAAAAAACAGGCATTGGACAAATAGGAGTCAGGGATATAATCCAGCATTGAGATCTGGGACCCACCCTAGGGAGCCTTGATTTTACCTAAACCTGTCCTAAAGCTATTCTGACCCCTGTGAACCATCCATGTGCAATAGCACCTCTGTGGGCCCTTGTTTTGTCCCAACGCCTGTTTTTCTAATAAACAAATGTTGGACAAAAATTCAGGCATTAGGATGGTTTTCAGGCATTAGGCTTGGGTCTTAAAAATCACTTTTTTCCAAAATTAGCTAAGTGTGAGTCTGCCCTAGGGTTAGTCCCAAGACTTAGGAGGAACCCCCCCTTTGGGCCCCACTTGGATGGCCTAAGAACCTAAACTGGCTATTGATTTTACACTCAATGCCTATTTTTTCCTTGAATTAAAATTTAGGAATTGAATAAACAGGTATCAGACCAAAAAATAGGCGTTAGGCCTGTAATAGATGATTAAGTGGCTTACTTTGGGAGATCATATCTCCACGTGGTCTACACCTAGGATTCCTAGGGTTACACAATGTAACTCTAAAAGAATTCCTTTTCCCAAACTTTGGGTCTCACAGCACTGGGACACATCCAAACATCCTAAATAGTGACATGAAAGTGCTCACCCGATCAGATTTCCCAATGCCTGTTTTTCACCCTGAATTAAAATTCAGGCATATGAAAAAACAAGCGTTAGGCCTATGACCTAAAAAAAATGAATCTTCTTTCTTTTCTCCCCCTTTCTCTAAGGTTAACTCTTAACCCTAAAAGGGCAAGCAGCAAGCCATTTAGAGGGGTCCACCATTCCTCTAAAGACAACCCATGAGGGGTCTCCTACAGTTAATATAAGATAAAATACAAGACAGTTTCTAGACTGTTCTTAAGCCAACGCCTGTTTTTCCCCTGAATTAAAATCCAGGCATTGGAAAAACAGGCGTTAAGAGCAAAAACAAGTGTTAGGCTTGAGAAAAATTTAGGAAACCTTTAATACACATTAAAGAAGGTTTAAATGATCCAATTCATAATTAACAAAGCATGATTATGGACATAAACTTGAAATTCATATGAGAGGGAGAGGCTGCCCTAAAAAGACAGGTATTTGGGGTGCCTAACACCTTCCCCAAGTGTAACCAAATAACTTACCCTAATCTTAGGAACTCAGACCAGTACTAGGAGTTAAACCCTAGACTTCTGAGTCTAGTTTCCTTCTTTTTGGGGAAAAGAAGGACTGATGTCCAACTTAGTCGGTTAACCCAGAGTTGGTGGCGACTCCAAGCAAAGGCCCCAAGCCTTTTTACACTAAAGTAGGACCCAATACCTGGGCATCACAGACAGACGGAAGCCACCCAAAGTGGGCCGACCCCTCGCCTAGGAGCCCGTTGTCCACACAATGGTAGGTAATTTAGCCTTAAGGTGTGAATACCTTACTTCAACTAATGAGCCTAAATGTCTTAATGCTTTAGCTCACTAAGGTACAATGATT
>JAOXJP010025759.1:0-17068 GCA_025762735.1 Platanus orientalis
ACATAAAATTTTATTGCATGAAAGAATAATAATCGTACAATGCAATCAATACACTAAGAGAATAATAAAAGTACAAGACACAATAAACACCAAAATATGTCTCCCTACACTATCCCCACTTAAGTAATGAATCTCCTCTAAAACACCTAGGAAGTTGGTGGAAGAGCCTAATGTGTGCACAACTCCTTCAATTCGTACAAATCATTAAAGAGATACATTTCTACACCGAATAAGACTTCTTCTGTAGTAAGATTCCTCTATCTCATCAAATCCTATAGATTAGGATCAAATAAGAGCTTCAGATAATCTCCCATATAGTTATGGACTCCTCAGGCGTTTGATCTTGCATCAAGTTAAATGAGTGATACATCAGTGACCGTGTCATCAAATCTTCAAGTTAATATGGAATCAAAGGCAACAAATTGTTAATCACAATTGGAATTCTAAAAAGAGTCTAGTTTCAATTTTATATTATGAATACCAAATGTTCTACACATTGAGGAAGGCTTTTACACACTCTTGGAACTTCTTCTACAACACCACACGTTTTCAGCATTCATCCTTTCATATCTTCAAGATCAAGGTTTCTCAAGTTCAAGCTTATATTCTCTGGGTCTTCTCACGTCCATTAAACATCTGAGAACTGAAGGAAGATGGCACCAAGTCAAGAACAAGGAGTTGCGATTGCAAACTGGTAAAAGTGGATCTCTATACATTTAAAGGTGTATTTTATGTGCACCAAAGTTGTATTACACATCAATATATCAAGAAAAGTCTCATTACTTTATTCTTTTTCCTCTTATTTTATGCACTTTTTCTTATCTTTTACAATTTGTGAAACGAGTGGCGAATCAAAGGTGCACTGTTCTTGTAAATAGTTGTAATTAACAAGCTTCCTTAGGAAAGTTTGGAGTGAAAGTCCTCACCATAATAAAATAATAAACCAGCCCTTAAAGGGTTGGGTTATTTTAACAACAATTTCAAGTTCCTTTGAGACAACGAAATTTGGTGTTATAGCTAATTTCTATTCGCAGGGAACTGGCTTCTCTTCATCGTTTTATGACTTAGATGGATCCTTTTAGAGGCATCTCCACATCCTCTAATGTGGTTGCAGGTTTACAAGACTTTGCTCTTAATGTTTCTTTTCCTACCTCTAGTGCCTCTCATTATATGACTGGTATTGTTCGCTTTGCTGTTGGTTCTGTGTTTTTTGTTATTAACACTAGATCTATTCATGTTTCTTCTTTGTCTCTTTCTTCTATTTTTCATGTGTTTATTTTTTAGCTTAACCATGTTTTTGTTAGTCATCTCACTAAGTCTTTAAATTATAGTCACTTTCTTTCCCACTTATGTGTTTTTCAAGACTTGGTGATGAGGCAGACCCTTGGTAAAGGCCATGAGGTGCGGGGGTTGTACCTTCTTGATGTGACCTCTCATCTTGCCTCCCCAGTGCAACAAACATCTTCATCCTCTTTATATCAGCTTATGCAGCAACACTTTCGGCTTACTCTTATTTTATTTTACAAAAACTAATTCTCGGTTTATGTAGTTCTATTTCTATATCTTTTTTTATTGTAAAACTTGCAAATTTACAAAACATTGTAGATCTTCATATCTTTTAAGTACGAGTAGGAGTACCTCTCATTTTTTATTGTTCGTTCCAATGTGTGGGGTCCTGCCCCTATTCATTCTTTATTTGGTTATTGTTATTTTGTTACATTTATGGATGTCTTTATTCATACTATTTGGGTTTATTTGTTGCATGTTAAATAAGAGGTGTTTTATATTTTTCAACGGTTTCATAAGTTGGTTGATACTCTGCTTGATTCGAAGATTTGTATTCTTCATTCTAATAATAGAGGTGAATATATATTTACTGTTTTTTTCTCCTATCTCTCTCAATATGACATCCTTAATTAAACCACCTGTCTAAGGACTCCTGAACAAAATGACATTGCTGAAATGAGTAATCGCCATCTATTAGAGATTACTCATGCCTTGTTATTTATCATGCATGTTCCATAGGTTTTTTGGGTAGATGCTCTTCAGATTGTTGCCTATCTTATGGATAGGATGCTTACTCGAATTCTTTATTTCCAATCTCCTCTTTTCCGTCTCTCCAGTTCTGCTTTTGGTTCCTCTTTCCTTCTAAAGTATTTGGGTGCGTTTGCTATGCCCATATTCTGAATTCGGATTGTTCCAAGTTAGATACTAACGCCTATAAATGCATTTTGCTTGGTATGCTTTGAATCAGAAGGGATACAAGTGTTATCATCCCTCCACTCGAAAGTGGATTGTTACCATGGACGTCACCTTCCTTTAGACTATTTTATTCTTCTCTTTTAGCCATCCTTATCTTTAGGGGGAGAATCGTGGTGTATGTGAAGATGAAGTTGCTCTTCCTTTTCCTATTCCTCCTTATTTCTTTGTTGTTGATGGATGCCATTGCAAGGGGGAGCAAAACATTGTTCTAAAGGAGATGAAACTCACTCAAAAGAAAGGATGGGTGAAAGATTTCACCCATGTGTTTGTTAGAAAGAGGCATAAGGTTGCTTTTAGCTTTCATGTGCCTCTCCAACAAGTTGCTTCCTCTCCAGGTATTTTTCCCTCAATTCTTCTTGATGATTCTCATTTTCCCATTGCTGTTAGAAAATGTACACATGCTTGTACTCAACACTCCATTGCTAACTATACGTGATATGACTCTTTGTCTCCTGAGTTTAGGGTCTTCTTTACATTTTCTCAGCCTCAGTGGAGATAGGCAGTGGATAAAGAAATACATGCATTTGAAAAAAACAGGACGTGGGATGTTGTAGATCTTTCAAGAGGGAAAGAGCCAATGGTGCATATGGGTATTCTCACTGAAGCTCTAAGAAATACATGCGTTTGAAAAGAACAAGATGTGGGATATTGTAGATCTTTCAAGAGGGAAAGAGCCAGTGGTGCATATGGGTATTCTCACTGAATTTCCAACTGAATGACACTCTTGAATGATATAAAACAAAGTTGGTAGTCAAGGGTTACACCCAGACTTATGGGGTTGATTACCAGGAGATCGTTGCATCAGTAGCAAAGATGAGTTTTGTTAGGATCTTGATCCCGGTTGCTGCAAATCAAGGTTGGTCATTGTTTCAACTTGATTTCAAGAATGCCATCCTCCATGGAAACCTTGAAGAAGTGTATATAAGATTGCCTCCTGGCTTCCAATAATCTATAGGCAAAGGGGAAGTGTGTTGTCTAAAAAAGTCGCTCTATGACCTCAAATTATCTCGCAGAACATGGTTTGAGAGGTTTCGAGGTGCTATACTTAAGTATAGCCGTAAGCAATACCAAGTAGATCATACTCTTTGTGAAGTGTCAGTGAGGGAATGTTACAACACTTATTGTATATATTGATGATATTGTGGTTACGGGAGATGATTTAATGAAGACATCAGGTCTAAGCAGGGTGGTACATGCCAGGTGTATCAGAGGAGGAAGAAGAAGAACAATCTGTTCTTATGGTTTGAGTAGGGTGTCATCTGATTCAGAGTCACTTTTCTAGGCTTCTTTATATATTATATATTTGGAGATTTTGGGAAAGTGATTGTTGGTGAATTCATTTATTTTGGATTATTAGATGTGTTTTATTAGGGATTTTTGTGTTTTCGTAATTATGGGTACTTTGTGAATAATTTGAAAAGGGTATTTCTGGTATTTTAATGTAATAAAGGGGCAAAATAGTCGAAACATGATGTTAGATGTTAGACCATAACCCTAGGATGTGTGGGCTATAAATTTAATCCCATACAGACAAAATAAATAAATGAATGAAATGAAGAAAACTTGAGTTTTTGTCTCTCTTTAGACACTCTTCAACGTGAAGGCTTCTCTTATGCTTTAGAGTTTTTTCTCAAAACCTTGGAAAGGGACCTTGGTTCGCCAAGTTCAACACTGTAGGTGGAGACCTATCCCTTTCCTATTTTGAAGGTTATCAAGATTTCCCATCCCCTTCATTTTTTTATAATTTCTCGTGGAAATTTTTTATTCTCTAACTCTACCTCTGCTCGAAGATTCCATCACCGATGATTCGTTACTTGGAGTTTTGAAGATCCATAAGTTGCATCACATTCCTGACTCGAAGACGGATCAAGAGGTACCAGCCTCTGACGTTTTCCAGTTGTCGACAAGCCGAAATCTTGCAGGAAAATTTTTCTGGGTGGAATACCTGTAAAGCCACAAAATCAATGATTTTTCTTAAATTTTCTGGGGTTATTTTGTAAGTTTTGTTGGTATATTCCAATAGGAATCATCAAAATGGGTTTGTTTCTAAGATTTGGAAGCGTTTGGAGGAGTTTTGAAGTGGTAGCAACAAGTTTGGTGTTTTCTTGCTCTCACGACTAATACATTTTAGTGATGGAAAGGTTTTCAAAAAACCCAAACTTTGGTCTAACCAAATTAGTGAACCAGGTCGAGTCAAGCACAAGTTACAGCAAGATCAATCACTTAAAAGGCATTTTTGGTAAAGAGTTTGAAATCAAAGATTTGGGACCCCTCAAATACTTCCTTGGAGTTGAAGTTGTTAGATTCAATGATGGTCTCTTCTTATCTCAGTGTATGTGTTAGATCTCCTTTAAGACTCAGGGATGTTAGGGTATAGACCTTGTGACACTCTGAGTCTAACCACCGCTTATACATAGATGTGGGCCATAGATATATTGATATTGGGCGCTATCAGAGACTTGTTGGGAAACTTATTTATCTAACCTTGACAAGGCCGAATATGAGTGGTCAGTTAGTTTATGTATGCTCCCATAACCAAGCATCTTGAGGTAGCATTCCGCATTGTTTATTATTTAAAGAAGAGTCTAGGTCAAGGACTCTTGAATCGTAGATGACATGTTCTTCGAGTAAAGACCTTCATTAATGCATATTGGGTCGGATCTGTGACTCGTAGGAGATCCACCTCTGGCTATTGTACCTTCGTAGGAGGTAACATTTGTCTCTTGACACTGTAAGAGGCAATCAGTTGTAGCCCAGTCAAAGTGTAGAGGCATAGTTTCGAGGCATGGCACATGGGATTTGTAAGATGTTTTAGATTCGTGGCTTTCTGAGAGAGTTGGGTTTCAACTCTCATGAACCTATGAGATTATACTATGACAGTATAGCCGCAATTAGTATTGCTCACGATCCCATTCAGCAAGATAGAATGAAACATGTTGAGATAGATCGACACTTTATCAATGAGAAGTTGCAACTTAAACAAATCTGCATTCCCTTTGTAAAGACTAAAGATCAGTTAGCTTATGTGTTTACAAAAGGATTGTTTAGTCCCAGTTTTAGTAGAATTATTAGTAAGCTTGGTATACACAACATTTACATGCCAGCTTGAGGGTGAGTGTTGGTGTATATGGGCTGTATTTGGGTTACAAAATGTAGGGGTATTTAGGTATATTGTATATGAATGGTATACTTGTAAATACCTATTGTAATAACTCAAGTATCTCTTTATAATATACCATACGTAGGAGAGAGATAAACGATTCCCCCTATTTTTTTCCCTTTCTTTTTCTTCTTCTTCTTGTTTCTACAAACCCTACCTTTTTGCACACAAGTTCACTATTAATCTTCGAAGTGTAGTTGATCTTTTATGTCAATGGAATGGGAGATTTTTGGGAGTTCATGGCAATGGGTTCTAGATTCGGATTTGTGTGTTGGGGTATTTGGAGGGAAAGAAACAAAAGAGTCTTCAAGGGGTTGAGTAGGTCTCCTCTTGTGGTTTCTGATTCAATTTGTTTTGAGGTGGCTTCTTGGTCTGCTTCGTCCAAGGAATTTGAGGGTCTTTCTTTAAATGTTCTTGTTAGAGATTGGCCCTCTTGTCTGTTTACTTCTTCTGTTTCTCTTAGTGTTGTGTAATTCTTCTTCTTTTTTTTTGTGTTGATCTTCTGTTGCTTTTTTTATTTTGCTAATAAAACTCGTTTTTCACACACACACACACACACACATATATATATATATATATATTCTTCTATTATAGTGGCCTTGTATAATATTGTGTTGTCATTAATAAATCTTACATCTTTCTTGGCATCCATCCACCCACCAAAAGAGTGAAGAGGAAAGATTAAAAAAGAAAGAGAAAAGGAAAAAAAAAAAAAAAAAACCCTTCTACCAACAACTTTAACTTTAACAAAGAAATGATAAAATCTTGGAACTTTCATCACAAATATATCGCACCAAAACTGTAGATGCATCATGGGAATCCTATTGTAAATGTGCTCATTGAAACTCTAAAACCCAGTTGGACATTATGTGTCCATTAAGAAATACGGACTCAGGGTAGTTGGGTAAACAAGAAAATATTTTGTCCTCTGCAAAGTCTAAAGCCCAAACCTATATTAACACGATGGCCAGGAATATTTATTCTTCCTCACCTGCAAAATTTTGATGTATGAGCCTTTTTCACAACCCATATATAATATCATGTCAGCCTTTGAGAATTCGTAGTTAATGGTATCCAAATCTTGTGTTACGCTGGAGTTTTGACCTTTATGACTCCATTTTTGCATTCGTTTTGTCTTGTCAAACACACATTTTGTTGGTATGAATTTCTCTCACTGTTCTTTTTGTCTGTTAGTTTCATTGAGAAGGCTGCACCCTTACTTGTAAAGGGGATTAAAGGGGATTGAGCTAAATTAATTTCATAATGTTTGGTTCTTAACAAGACACAAATAACCATTCATATTATCGTTGAGAAGTAGTTTCAAAATTAGTGGTCTGGAAGATAGCATACCACTAAGCGCTAACCGATCTTCTCTCATGTTGGAGTTCATCTTATCCTCGTTCATTATGATATGATAGTGATCTCTATGCAGATTTGAAGTGCTGGATGAGGAACCCGGTGATGATGAAGATGCTTGCGGCCAGAGGTAATCTTTGCGTTTATGACTTCATTGGATCATGCTAAATCAAATTTTCTTTCCTTTCCTTTTGTATTTGAGCTTGCTTTTGTTTTGTGATACATGTCATACATGCCCATGTGGAGACTTTTGTTTATCAAATATTTGAAAATTCTCTTACGGCTTGGTAATATGCACCAACTTATATTTTCAGTTTGCAGAGTTCTCTTTTTACCCCCTTTTACAAGTTAATTCTTTAAAAGAAATTCTGAGATTATATTCAATGTTTAATACTGATCTTGAGGGTTTGCCAAATCATGTCCACCCTTTTGGGGGTGTTTAGTTACTGCTGCATGTTCATTATAAGGGTACTATTTTACAGACAAAAATTATTTTTGTTTTTTTCTCCCACCTGCTTGGAGTGCCTTGTTAGGTCTTTTTGTTAATGTAAATATTTCAATACAAAATAGAATGTGCAAGCTAATCAATAAAGTGTTTTGTTTGTGAGAAAAAAATCTATTCACAAATAGGCTTATAGCAGTAACTAAAACCCCCCTTTATGCAATACCACACCTGGACCTTGACAACTTAATGGCATTTTATATTTCTAAAATATTGAAATGCAAGGAATTTGATTGCTAGTGAGTGTTTTAAGGAGATGAGAGCATCGGGTAAGGATGGGTCTGGCGTAAGGCAGACTTGGAGAATGCCTTTGACAATGTGAACTGGGAAATCTTAGATTACCCAATAGAAAGAAAAGTGCCGGTCCTCATTGGAGGTTAGTGGGTGTCTTGCATCTGTATGCTGCTCTATCATCATCAATTTTGACGCTTGTTCCTAGGGAATCTGGGCCCCTCCGATATTGGGAGAGTGTTCAGAGATGGTTCAGGTGCTGTGATCCAGGAGGCATTTTCACAGGCAATAGGATCAGGTAATTCCATCTGTGTGGAGATTATACCACTTATTTTTAACCCAAGGATGGCCCCAACTATTGGGTTTGAGATATTGATGATTGAGGGAGATTCATCTGTCGTTTGACAAAGACAATCATTGAAGGCTAACCTACCTCGTCAGAGAGGTTTGAGCCTTAACATCCTTGCTGAAAATCTTGTTCAACTGGATGCTTAGTTTAGAGTCATTTCTGTTTCTTTATTTATTTTTTTCTTTTATAAATGGGTCACTTTTGTAATAAGGCTTTAGGCCAGGTTCTTCCATGTTATTTTAGTAGTTTTAAAGAGTCCAAATAGTGGGTTGAATAGGGTTGGTTGACAGTCCATTTGAAATAGGTTAGTTTGTGTTTCTTTTAATAGGAAGTTTTATTATTTAGAAGTCCCTAAGAGAGCCCTAGTTTCTAAATGTAGAAACTCCTAAGTTTTATTTTTTTTAGGGTCTTTAAAAAGGAGTGGTCGACTGATGTAAGGGATTGATGAATATTGAAATAAAAGTCTTGAGTTTAAAAACCCACGAGTGGGCTGTTATCCTTACTTCTCTTTCTTCTCTTATTGATTGAATACACTATTCTCCCCTAATCTTCTATCCTCTTCAATCTACTCATCTTCATCATCATTATTCTCAGTCTCTTCTCTTGTTCTTCTTTCCCATCTGTTTTCTCCATTATTTCCTCTAATCTTTTATTCTTTAAAGATTCACACACCCATCGGTTGTTGATTTTTGGAAGATTTCATAGAGCAAGCTGCTGGGTTTTCTGGAAGAGTAGGTGCTGCAGGTTGTACAGCCAAGATTTAGACTTGCTGAAGCAGTAAATAGGTCCAATCACACCACTTAAACTGGGGATTTTTTAGCACTCGTTCATCAGGTTTTCTTCTAAAATATAATTTTCTTTTAAATTCTTTTCTTTGAAATCTCTGTTATTATATCTTTCTTGAATATATCTTATTGCCTTCTATTCTTGAAAATTCTGGGTTGATAAACCTTCACTATTGCCCCTTATAATCCCCTGATTTTCTGAGTTTCTTTTTAGGGTTTTGTTCCATTATTTATCTACTTTCTAACCCCATAAGTTTCTTTCATTTTCCATTTGATTCTATCAGGGTCTTAATCAATCTTTCAAACATTGTTTTCTGGTTTTCTGGATTCTAGTTTACAGCAGTCCGATTTCTTTTTAAGTCTATATACCTAGAGAGATCAAAAAGCCTTGAAATTTATTTTAAGTCTATATACTCTCCATTTTTATTTTATTTTTGATCAGTGAAGAAGATGGAAATATAAAAATGAGAAGAAAGAGAAAGCACAAGAAGTACAAGCCCTTTACCAAAAAAGAGCAAAAATTAAGCCACTATGGCATCCCAATCAAAAAGCCAAGACGAAAAACAAACACCGGAGAACAAAGGTAAGTGAGACACCCATCTATACATAAGCGCAAACGCCTGTTCTTGAAGTTGCAATGGAGTTTAAGTTGCAATGGAGAAGCCCTTCGGGCGGGGAACACCCGAGCATTCCGCTTAGTCCTTAAAACTCAACAAACCACATGAGGAGCACAATTCCAAGCAGCTTCCTTTTGGAGGATGAAGGTGAAATTCCAAGTCCCAACTATCCTAGAGAGGGGGGGGTGTTGAATAGGATATTTAAAGTTTCTTGCAATGATTTGTCTCTTTTTAAATTAATTTTACTTGTTCTCTAATTATTTACTTGTGAATAATTAATTTAACAGTGATTGAAATAAATGATGTTGATACAAAAAGGATAAAGATAGTGCAAGTAGAGAAATCACAAGAGACAATACACATAATTTATAGTGGTTCATTAAATGTGCCTACGTCCACTTTCAAAAGCTCCTCACTAAGCTGATTAATTTAATTACTCTCTTTACAAAAAGATACAGGTAAAATTAATCTCAAAGACCTTTTTCACTATGTTTGGTGTCTCCGGTAGATGTATGAATTGTCCTCTGTGTCTCCAGAGAGAACTAATCAACTACTTCTAGTGTCTCTAAAGGAGGTTTAACAAGTGTAATGAAATAGCTTGAGAGAAAATAAATTCTCAATAGATCATGCCTCTTTGTTGGGTCAATATGACTGTGAATAGTAGTAGTGCAAAGAGTCGGTGCTCTTTGAGTTTCTTGTCTCTTAGTAGGCTGATTTAAATATAATAAGCAATCACAAATATGACTTTTGGTGATATCTAACTTGAATCAGTTGATTGTGCTACTAGAATAGCAAATATAGATTTAATAGAAACTGATCAAGCAATCAAATCAAAAGCTTTGTAAAATACCTTGAATTAGCCTTTACTCTCGGAGCTTTTGATAAGGTTCTTTGGTTTGAACCTAATGATCTTCAAATCCTTTGTTCTCAATGATGATAGTTAGCACAGGAATGTTTGACGAACGGATCTTGAATGCAACAGAGTAACCTTACTTTGATTCTCAAGAGTTCTAGACTTTTCACGCTCTCTTTCTCTTTCTTGTTGTTCTTCTTTATGGACCCCTTAAGACATATTTATAGAGTTTTAAAAACCCTAAAAGTGATTGTACGAGATGGTCCATGAATCCCCCAAAATAGGCAATAAAAAATATTAAAAAAATTAAATGTTTTGGTTTGGCCTACCCATGATTGATCATGGAGGGGTAGGGCCATTTTTTCAGAGAAAAGCCTCATTGATCATGGCTCTATGATTGATCATGGGTTTCCTATGATCGATCATAGGTGCTTGATTCCTCCATTTTTGCCTGTTTTGATAATTTTTTGCTCTGTAAGCTTCCGGCAAGTTGCAAGATCCTTTTTTAAGGTTAGGTAAAGGTCTCATGCCAGTTTCAACCTAGGTTTTGGCTGGTCTTTATGAATTTTAAATTGTTATACCTTTACCATATACTTGTGAAGTTTGAAAACTTTCTCTGACTCTCTTTTAGATGATGTTGGAAGCATGTTCAACTAGACTTGCATGATCTCTGTTCTTGGGCAAGATGAATCTTTGTCAAGAGTACCTTCTCCACACACAATTCAAGTCCTAACCCTATTCTTTGGGCATGGTATTGACAATTCCTCAACAAAAGGACCACTTGTGCCATGGTACCATTGATCTAAGAGCTTCGGGATGGAGTTGGGGTGAGTCTAGAAAAACCAAACCTGTGAAGAAAATCACCCAAAATCTCGAAAGCCAAAGGACGATGGATAAAGAAGTGGACAGATGATTCTTCATTCGCCCCACACATGCAACATTGGTTAGCCAGCTGCATACCTCATTTTTGGAGATTTGGGGTGATTAGCCAGCTCCATAGACCTCAGAATTACCCTGTAAAGCAGCAGAATTTTCTGGCACACAACCAGGGTATTTTGGTCATTTTACTCCTGTCCAGAAAGTTCCATATTTGAGTTTCTGTGGTCTTTTGTTATTTTATAAACTTGTTTCTAGTTTCCTTGGGCCCACATTAGCAGGATCTTACTGCCCCCTTCAAGGCAGACCCTGCATCAAAGGGGTTACTTGGAGTATCAAGTACTATGGATGTCTGGTGCAGTATTGTCATACTGTTTTTTCCCTCTTCACCATGATTCTGATTTGGGTTTTGATAAGTCCTTGTTCTTCTATATTTTTCCCATATGTAAGTATCTACTTTGTGATAATGACTAAATTTATGGAAATGACCCCCCAATTTTAGCATTTAAAATCTTGGTTTTCTGATCTGAGGTTTAGTATGTAGGATATAAGGGCTGCACCTTATCCTCTTCTCTAAGTTTGGTTCTTTTATTTATTTGGTCAACGGTTGAGTTAAAGTTCATCTAGATGATGCCTATGGTCTCTTTGATAATTTCAGAAGGTACAAGCTGCCTATGACACGCATTATTGCTTTTCCAAAGCGAAGTGATCCTTCTAATGTACCGGATTTCCCAACTGGGAGACATGTTTTGGCAGTCTATCCTGGAACCACTGCATTATATAAAGCAACTGTGGTCAATCGTAAGGTAACAACATGATATGTTTCATATTGAGTTGTGCCTCTGGAATTTTATGCTTAAAAGTTTGATGATCATGTAGCTTTATAATTACTCATTTCTTGAAATTCTTTTCAACTACTGTTAGACTGACTATTTGTTTGCATTGTTATTTTTTTGTTTGGGCTCTCAACTATTTTGCAAACCTTCAGAAGAAGACTGATGAGTAAGTTGTTTTTCATCCTTGTTATGAACTTCATCCTTGGTCTTGGTCAGGGTTCTTAAATTTTTAGAACAGTGCACATGTTAAATCTCTTGTGTGGACTGAACTTTGCTGCATGCAGTAGACAAGTTAAACCTCAGTAGTTAATTGTAGTAATTTATCAAGCAGGGCTCATTTTTCTCCTCGTTCAAATGCAAAATTAGGTCTTCACATCTGCATAGCCCCCCCATTATTAAAAATGCTTGAATGACATGCCTAAGTTGTAAGTCGGTCCACATTGTAGTTATAGCATCTTTTTATTTTTATCTGTAGATCTGAACTTGCATTCCCACTTTTCTATAATCTATGTGCCTATAAAACATTCTCATATAAAGATGAGACAACATCATATATACATATTCATGGTTGCTTGCGGATATTGAAGTGACTTCAAATATGTGTTGATTGCCTGGCCAGATATTTGCTGGAGTTTGATGATGATGAAGAAGATGGATCTTTACCTCAGAGGTGTGTATCCATCTTCAGGGTTGTTTCGCTGCCTGACGGACATCGCCAGTGACATTCCATGTCCTGTTAAATATGTGCTTATACCGTAACTATTATTTGGAAGTTCAGACTCATAAAGCCATATGTAGTTATTATTGTATCAGGCATGATGCTGTGAACTCTATTTATGTTGTATAATAGTAGCAGTTTTTCTCTGTTTTGTCTCACTCGCCCACATTGCGCCATTACAAATTGATGTGCCCTCCTCTCACCACCCTCCTCCATAGGTTTTTTTCTTCTTTTCATTAGCACAAAAAACTCCATTCTATTATTTCTCACACAAGAACGTTTCATTTAGAAAACTTTTTGTATAGTACGCAAATGTGTCTACTCTTTGCACGCGCACGCACACACACAAAATGCTGGTCTTTCTAAGATAACCTTTTGATGTCCCGCTGCACTAAATAAGGTTTAGCTTGTTGGGCCTAGCAGTTGTACCAAATTTGCTTTGCGACTTTCATTATAAACAAAGCGGAAGTGAAACATTTCTCCTTTGAATGTTGAACCTCTCTCTCTCTCTCTCAATAATTTAGTCAAAACACACACACACATATATGTATGGGTGCACATGATACCAACAAAAAATATATTGATTATATATGCAATAGAAGGTACGTCTTCTCCTAATAATGTTAATAGAATAGTTCTAATAAGTAATAATACATTGGAACATATAAAAATAATTATCAGTTATTATACTCAAGGTCCATCAACAAATATGGGCGGCTGACCCATTGCAACAAAATTTTAAGTTGGATTCTCAGCAAGGGGGATACTAAAAATCAAGATTAAGCGGTATAGCTGACTGCTGCATGCTATAAGCTTACTACAGTTCATAAGATGGACTTGTTGATCATCCTACGCTTATATTTTAGAAAGTCAAATTGAGACAGGTTGTTTGACTTCATTCAAGAGTCGAGACCCTCTCTGATACTCCATCAAATGCGTTCATCGGAGTGGATTGGATTGGATGGTTATTTAGCATCCAATTTGAAGCGAAGGGTCTTATTTTCTGGGCTGGACGTTCGATCATTTGAAACAAATTTTGAGCCCAAGATTTTCAATGGGTCGTCCCCACCCCAGGGATCTAAAGGTACAAACATCCACTTAGATCTTCTACAGCCGTTAAACTACCCCTAACACACTGCATGCATCTACACTGCCGTGCGTAGACAAAATTCAAATATGGGTGGTGGGTGATTTACAGATTTTCTTTTCTTTTTTCCTTTTTTATCCCTTCTTTTTGTCTATGTTGCACTACAACAGTAGTAGACCCATGTAGTGTGTTAAAGCGTAGAGGATCCTCCAGGAGGTAAACGAGATACGTTTGCTCTGGATGAGTAGGAGGTTAAGGCTCTAAAAGATCATTATGTGCTTTTGCTTAGGGATTTGGCCGCCTAATCCATGTCTCTCGCCTTTGATCTGGTTCCAATCGAACAATTGATCCACTGAACGTGTTCGCCTTGTGATTCGATGGTACCATCTAGTAGAAGATTCCTACTATCAGTGGCTTTTATCATAAAATTAAACCAACTGCTACACAAAAGGAGTATACAGATCAAACTATTACTAGGATCCAAGCGGTTTGATCGCTTTAAGAAGTCCTTCACGTCTTTGGGTGGGCAAAGCTGTCCTACGTCTTAACCATACTCTATATCTGCCAGAGGTTTCAGGCTTTACCATAAATTGCCATTAGCTGAGTCAAAACTATGGCCATCTCCAACATCCACGTATTGATGACTTTCCTAATCCAGTAAAACAAGGAAACAATCAAGGCAGTAGACGGTCCTGATCTGTTTGGCTGTTAGATCTACCTTCCAAGTAGAGGAGGCTGCTGGCAATGGAGGATGATCAATCATTTCATTGGTCCCCAGAATATTGGAAAAGTCTTAACACCAGCCATGAGGTTTCCATCCCCGAAACACACCTGAAAATAAGCAGGGGCCCAGTCAAGTGGTGTTTCCCGAAGCTTGCCACTTCCCTCTAGAAATCCTTGGAAAGATGTGAAAGAAGAATCCACAGGTATTACTCCACGTACCATCAATCCCCACAAGGGTAATGTAATAAGAGTTTCGAATGCCATTTTCTGACAGCACTTTGGCAAAAGAGATCTCATAATGGCACAAGGCTCACACCTCAAATGGCTACCACATTGTTGCTATTGGCTCTTCTGCAAACAAGGGCAACAAGTAAAAACTATAGCCGGTTCCATCAAAGCCAGCAGGCTGGTTTGTGAAGTGTTCTAATGGTTGAGGTAGAAGTCTTAGTGTCTCACAGGCGGGTTGCAAAACTCAAAAAACTGGACTTGTGTGAGTCATTGTTGAGTTAAGTTGTTAGGTGCCCAAAGTTGAAAGACAGGGAAGGGTGAAGAAATATGTAAATTTCAGATAAATCAATCCACTACTGTCAAAATAAACGTTTCCTATCAAATATCTCTCACAAAAAAGCAGAGCAAAGAACATTTACACCATGAGACTAATAAACAAACTATAGTAGAATATTTTAAATCCTCGACAAACCAACTAGGCTCTCTCTTGGAGGTTGACATTTGAACCAAGCCTTAGGCGAGATTCTCACAGCTCACTGCACATACACTTGAAGTATGGTATTAGGTTAGGGTTTGTGTGAGAGAGAAGAGGAAGAAGTAAAAGGAGGAGAATTTTGGAAGAATTTGTATAGAGAGTATATCTCTACCATACACATTCATTAAGTATTTATCAAATATACAAATAGATGTATAATGAAGGGTATTTACAAGTATACCACCTACTTCCCATTATACCCTCACTACTATGTACAAGCATACTACTATACGCCTACACTCTCCCTCAAACTGGTATGTATATATTGTGCATACCAAGCTTGCTAACAATTCTAGAGAATGAAGGTCCACTAAGCTCTTTGGTAAACAAATCTGCAAGTTGGTCTTCCGTCTTGACAAATGGAATACAAATCTGTCTTGACTGAATTTTTTTCCTTGATAAAATGACGGTCACCCTCTATATGTTTCGTGCGGTCATGTTGAACTAGATTATGGACAATACTTATTGCCGCCTTGTTGTCGCAATACAGATTCATTTGATCATGGAGAACAAAACTTAGTTCCCATAGAAGACCATGGAGCCATAGAAGTTCACATATATCATGAGCCATAGACCTGAATTCAGCTTCCGCACTGGATTGTGACACTACTGGCTACTTCTTGCTTCTTCAGGTGACAAGGTTACCTCCCACAAAAGTACAATAGCCGGAGGTAGACCTTCTGTCCATAACTGAGCCAACCCAATCTGCATCTGTGAATGCCTCAACCTTGAGATTACCACACATGACATACAACAGGCCCATGCCTTGATATTTCTTCAAGTAACGAACTACACAGTATACAACTTCAAGATGTTTAGTCGTGGGAGCATGCATAAACTGACTAACAACTCCAACAACATTTGAGATATCTGGCCTAGTCAGAGAAAGATAAATGAGGTGGCCCACCAATCGTTGATATCAACCGACATCAATAAGTCGCTCACCTACATCTTCATGAAGATGATGATTTGGCTCTATTGGAGTCTCACACGATTTGCAACCCAATAGACCTGTTTCTTGCAAAAGATCCAACACATATTTTCGCTGAGATAGAAAAATACCCTTCTTAGAACGTGCAATCTCTATGCCAAGGAAATAACGTAATGAACCAAGATCCTTAATTTCAAACTCCTTCTCAAGGAAGAGTTTCAGGCTAGAAATCTCCACTGGATCATTCTCAGTCATCACTATATCATCCACATACACAATAAGGGCAGTTGTCCTTTCACCACTGTGCTTAACAAAGAGAGTGTGTTCCGCTTGGCACTGCGTGTAACCAAACTTGAGCATGACTCCTTTGAATCTCTCGAACCAAGCTCTTAGAGACTGCTTTAGGCCATACAAGGCCTTTTGAAGACGACAAACCTTTCCCTTTTTGGATGCAAGCTGAAAACCTGGTGGATGATGCATAAACACCTCCTCTTCCAAATCTCCATGAAGAAATACATTTTTTTCATCTAACTGAACAAGTGACCATCCTTGATTTGCAGCAACTGAAATTAAGACTCTAATAGAATTCATCTTTGCTACTGGAGCAAAGGTCTTTTGGTAATCTATACCATATGTCTGAGTATATCCCTTAGCCACTAGTCTAGCCTTGTACATCTCTACAATACCATTAGGTTGAAGCTTCACTGAAAAAACCCATCTACATCCCACTGGTTCCTTTCTTCTAGGCAAATCAATTATATTCCAAATCCGTTTCTTTTCAAGGGCCTTCATTTCCTCTTCCATTGCTGCTCTCCACTTTGGCTGGAAAAGAGCCTGTGACACACTAGTAGGAATAGACATAGAGGATAATGAAGTGGTAAAAGCTCTGAAGGAAGGGGACAAAGTATCATAACACACATACTAAGCAATGGGATACTGAGTACAAGATCTAGGTCCTTTACGAAGTGCAATTGGAAGGTTAGAATCATCAGCTGGAGAGGACTAATATGGGAAAGGAA
>JAOXJP010025769.1:0-17068 GCA_025762735.1 Platanus orientalis
TGTATAAGAGACAGCTTGTGTGGCCATTGAGTGGCTCACAAGGGGGGTGGCGTAGAGGATTTCAGGCCAAGAGAAAAATGATTGATTCATCGTACCGGATTCCAAGTCACAGGCTTAACTGAGGCATTCATTAGTTCTTCTATCATGTCTAAATAACCATCCAGTAGTGTAAACCTAAAGAATTCTCTTTGGATCTCTTAAGTTTTTTTTTAACATTAATACTACTAGATTCAGATTCATATGTGCTTATCAAGGAGAGATGGCACGTCAAGTCCGAGCTCTGGGCTACAAACCCCTTCTGGGCCATTCCACAATATTGCATTGACATCTGCCCGCTCTCTGTTCACTGGTAGTGCGGGGTTGCCAATGTAGTAGTGAACCTGAGTGGCCCTACTAAAAAAGAAAGAAAAAAAAAAAGGATTTCAGATTCATTGCATGACGAGCCATGATTTCATGCACCTTTTGGTGATGTATCATCGTGGTGGGCTATCTTATAATTGGCCAATAAATTTGGCTGGCCGGTGACCAAAGTTTTTTAAATAGTCCTTGCTGCAGTGGAGTAGGAGGACACTAACGCAAACACGGCTCTGGGTTTATACAAGACGGACTCACTGTCCCACTAGTCTCGTAGCTTCCCAAGGGTTGATGGGGCATATACTTAAAGTACTAAACCTGGCTAGAAAGGAATCTTGCTTAACGTCTTAGCCACATGGAATGCTTCAAAGAACAATGACAGCATGGGCCAGGCAACATGCTTAACCTTAGGCCCACACCACGAGATCCATGGCCTGAATCCCCAAGGCCCATGGATGCGACCGTGTGTGTGTGTGTGGACCTAAAATGCTTAATGGGTTGGTTCACTGTGTGTGGTCCAGCCTAACTTTTGCTTGCTCTCAAATGCATGGCTACCCAAGGTTGTTCTGATCAGTTACACGTGTGCATGACGCCACATGTGTGTGGTGCTGGCATTTATGATGATCAGTGATGGGAGGATGAAATTTTCATCATTCTTATATCTAGAGTCAATCATATGCATTACCATGATGATCTTCGATGATGGATGTTATGCACCATGATGGCTCATTTTATGCTTCATTAAGGAGGAGCCTGACAATTTGAAGACAACAAAAGGGTTAGTTAATTTAGTTAAAAACCTGGTAATATAATGATAAAAGTTTCCAAATAGACGAATTTCACAACTGCATCTTCTTAATTATTTTGAGGATAATTATAAAAAGCACATGATCCACTGATCGTCCAATTGACCCGGTGGTTAAACCAGGAACCCCACTTAGGTTGATATCCGGTCCAATTTTCAATTATAAAACGGCCCCTGTAATCAAAAGAACACTGTAGACTTCTTCACTCATACATTCCATTTCTCAACTAGGATTCATAAACTTGGGCAAATTATACATTACCCTAAAATAAAATAAAACCTTTGGGGATATGAAAGGCCAGAGTAGGAATCATTTTCTCAAGAAAAATAATTTTTAAGCTGTCTGATTGTCAGGAATTAGAAATCCTCAATTTACCAATTTTTTTTCGCATAATTATTTTTTTGTCGGTTACCATATTATTTTCACACAACTTTTGCCCGAAAAACCTCTCTTACAAACATTAAAAACGTCTCTTCTGAAAATTGTAACACATAACTTTTCAAAAATAAAATAAAAATTGTAACATAAGTATTTTTTTTTTTTTTTTTCTAGACAACCAACAACCATAAGGGAAGGATAGATAATTACAGGATTTTTCATTTTTTTAACTTTTTGTGTAATTTTCTTTTCATTTGATCGAATACTCACCCTGATGAAAACCAGACACAAGTAGCAAGAAACGATCCTGTGCCTTAATATTTTATGAATCCTATGATAAAAGATTCCAATCCAATGACTTCTACGGTTCCACTAAAAAAATATATGCAATTCTTCACCATAGCATTTCTCCAATTCATGTATTCCATCGACCACTTTATGGTTCACGATACAAAAGATTATTCCCTTGTGGGGCCCACCGATGGCGTATTGAAAGAATTACACGTGGCAACAATTTTGAGGTCTGATATCAAGTGGGACACCCCCCCTATGGGTGGGAGTTTCCTCTGCGACACCCCTTTTTGTGCGACTTTGTGAGTCGAGACAGAGGGAAAGTATCATTTTACTTTTTGGGGGTGATGTGACATCTCCAAAAAGTGAAATGATACCCCCTTGTGTCTCGTCTCACGACGTCGCACAAGGGGGCGTCACAGGTGATGTGAGGCCCCTTGATGGGACACTCAGGAGGGGGAATTTCCAGTTCTTTGTCAGATGACGGGTGCCAAAAATGTCACGTCGGATTACCGTTAAATCTCACGGTTCATGTCAACGGTTTGTCTGTGATTGAGAGATGGATCACGACGTGGGCGCTCGTGTGAGCGGATAAATTAAGCACGTGTCGTTTGTGTTCAATAGTCACTCTTAAAAAAGGCCAACGACGAAATTTTCCACTCTTCAGCAAAGTAAAACGGAGACGGGATTGGAGTTTACTTTATCATCTTCCATATATATTTATATGCAATTAATAAAAAAGGGCTTAAGCTAGTAATAAAACTACGAAAATGCCACTGATTAAATTGCTTTTCATTGACTTGTTGATATAGAACTAAATTAATTTTATTTCAATGCTTACAAAGTTTCCAATTCATGGACTTATGGTAATGTACAATGGAGCCGGTCCAAGTCAACCCGGATAGACCAATGGGTCAAGTTAGGTTAACCTGATGACTTCTAAGCATCCAAAGACTACCTTGATGTAGGTCTGGTCTACCATCCGAGTCAGTTGTAAACCCAACTGCTAAGGGGGTTAGTTCTCTGGTTCATCCAGTTCAATTAGCCAGGCACTCAAACTAATTTTCCAAATAAGCCATAGATCAAGGTTTTGAATTGGTTTCGATTTTTATACATATATAAAGAAAATGCCAATAAGTGGGTTCGATCTTGTGATCTGACACCACAACAACGTATGGTATGGCTCGTGCATGTGTCGTGCGATTTACGTTAGGGGTTCGACGACCTTTTCTATGGTAGTGGTTGTTAGGTATATGTCTGATTAACACATTATCCCACTTGTTGATTGATTCAAAAGGGGGCCATTTTTGACTTGTAGCTGGACCACTTTTCAGAAAGTGCACCACCATGGTCGCTATCCCAAGAGTTGGAAAGGGAAGGTGGTCTTATCAAGGGTATATCTGTCAAAAAAATTGGATTATATAAAATTCCAACATAATTGATAAATATAAAAAGGATTAATTTTTTCTTTTAAATGTACATTGGTCATTGAGATGTGCATTAAGGTATTAATTATGGACAGAATCTCCGAGGAAAGCAGTGGCAATTTCGAAATAAATGATAAAAAGATGGGCTTTTATGATTACAGTTCCACTTTTTATCAATTGTTTTTTGAGGTTCTTGGCTTCAGACGGCAGGGTTTTATGCTTTTATTATTTCGACTGTTATTCTTTTTTCTCCGTTGGATCGACCGGTTAAAGAGCTCTTGCTCTCTCTCTCTCTCTCTCGTGAGTTATTGCGGAGCTCTGCAACTGATCATCTGATCACTTTTTTCCCGGATTTACTCTCATTTCTCTCTCTTTTTGTGTCTCCGATTTCCTCTCTCAGACAAGAATCTCGAGCTCAAACGAGCGGAAAATCATCCAAAATAGTGGAGTTTCAGTGTATTTTTTAGCGATTTTCTTCAAAAACCTAAAGGTACATTTCTGTTCTTGGTCTTAGGTGGTTCGTCTTCTCACTGAATCGTAGAAGACTTCAGAGGTCTTCTTGTGCAACATCGAAATGTGTAGATGAAACATTGGTGAAGTATTTCAGGGTTTTAATCAGTATTTCTTGTGTTGAAGCAATTATGGAAGTATAGATGGATTAATCGGGGTGTAAATTGGACGGATCACGATGGTTGGTTTGATCTTTAACGATAATTGGGGGGTTTGGTTGGCGATTTTGGGTGTGTTTGTGAAATTTGGGTGGATTTTAGAGTTCTTGGATGAGCCAATGAATGGGAGGGTTTTATTTTGAGAATGGGTGACGCATTGGTTCATGCGAAGAGTCAAATTGTGTTCCAAAAAGTCGTTTCTTGATGTCGCGGACTGAAAGGATGACAACGGATCTTAACAGGACGGGCACTGGTGAAAGGGACGTTGAGCAGGTAAATAGTTTCCTGGTTGAGCTTCCGTTCAGATTTTTGTTTGAATTTTTTTTTTTTTTTTTTGTTATACTTCGACCACATGTATGATTCAAAAGTATGGACTACAATGTTTTTCTCTAACAGTGTACAAGAAGAGTTGCAAACTCTTTGTTCTCTGATGTGCTACATTTTTGTTCCTGTTACAACTGTTAATATGTCAATGTGATATAGGGAACAATGCAAGCGAGCAAATATTTTTGTTGATAACAATGATAACTCTGTATTTGAAACTGTTTTCTAGCTTATTGGAGTAGCTGGGAATAGCTTTTGTTTGTTTGAGCCGACTGAAGAATACTTGCCATTGATTTTTTTTCTTTAAAACTTTTTCATTATTGTACAGCAATGTATTGTTTCTCTCACAATCAGCTGACTAAGTAGTGTCAAGATTCTATTTTCTCTCTTGTTGCTGATGCAATTGGGATTTGAGGATAGGGAAGATAATAGAAAAGTATTTTTAGTCTACACAAGGAACTTGGCTGTTTTAGATCTTCAGAACCATAAATGCCCTGGAAATTTTACAATTTAACTTCTTAGCGAAACAACAATGCAAAACCATAGGTGCAACTGTGCAATGATACTGCTTATGAACCCCAAAATTTTGTTCCAAAATCTTCCTACTTTAGGTATTATATGTATCTTTTTATCGGTAATAAAGAAGGATTTTAATATAAAAAAAAGGAGGGCTGCAGATACAAAACTAAAGTTACTATACAATATAAATATATAATGCTAACACTAGTGAGAGTATTTTCATTAGCAATCAATGAAAAAAGAACTATAATAAAAATTACAAAGTATGAAATGCAGCATCTCAAATAGTGATCAAGCTAGCCAAATTAATCACTTTGAATTTTTTGAGAATGAAGAGCATGAAATAACAGAGCTTTGGCTTTCTCCATCGCTCTTTGATAAAGTTGTCCAAAGTTTTCTTCTTTATGTTTTACTCATACATCAATTTTTCAATTCACTGTTATATCTTTTAGTTCAGTTATTGTTTCCAAGTTTATGATCTATAATTTCAAGAGAACCTCAGGAAATTTAATGATATAATCATCCAAAAATAGGATTTTCATGTAAAACCAAGAACGTAAAAGAACCAAAATCAAATCCTAATATGTCCAATCCTTTCAAAATATAAATCAAAATCATTTATTAACCTATAGGAATTGAAAATGAAGCTTTACATATAGGTTTATGTTCAAAACAGAGTTTCATGTAAAATAAGAACCCTAAATATCCAAAACTGAAGCAAAACGTTCATGATTTCTTACAAAACAGAGAGCAAATCATTCTAAGATCCTTAAGGAATTAAAAACATTGCATAATCTATATGCTTGCTTACTTGTTTGATCAAAATCAAAAATCATTCTAAGGCTTTACGTCCTTCACCATAATTCCCAAAATCTCTTCTGAAACGTTTCTTTCTCTCTTGTTCTTCTTCATTCTTTCGTTCTTAAGGTTTGTATGTCAAATTAAGTCGAGTTCTATTGATTATAGACCCCACAAGTCTTAGGCGAAATAGAAATCCTAACCAAGTCGGAAACGGAAGTTTCTATTTCTCGGATTTCATTCCTGTCACGATTCAAGCGCTCCAACATACATTCTAGAACTCGAATTGGCATGTTCGAGCACTCAAACAACTCATTCGAACACTCAAACTGGGACAGTCTGATTTCCCGAATGCTGTTTGGACTCGAGTGCTCCAACATATATTTGAGCGTTCAAATTGGCATGTTCAAACGTTTAAGCGCTCCAAAAACTACTTTGAGCACTTGGAACTCCCAGATTTTTTCCAATTTTTCATACTAAAATGCTCATAACTTTCTCTAGGGAACTCCAATTCATTCACCATTTGTTGTGTTGGAAAGTAGACTCCTAGAACTCTCTAATGGTATGTAATTTACAAATTAGTTCTCATGAAATTTACACAGGTTTATCTTTAAAGTTACTCCAAAAAAAAAGTCGTTGAATATGCATTTAAATGTATGCAAAACATATGCGGGGTGTCACAGGAAATGTTTTGGGACAACTTGCAACGTGGAGTGGGGTTTGCGGGAGTAGTTATCCTCAAAGAAAATTATTTTGCAGAGCACTGATAAAAGGGTTGATGTGGGGTGTTTGGAAAGAGAGAAACAAGAGAATTTTTGAAAGGGGAGAAAACGGAATTGGGGAAAGTTCAAGATGGTATTATTAGGGAGTTGGGAGCTTGGATGTTGACCTCTATGGAGTTCCTGGCCTTATCTGTAAATGATTTTCTACTTGATTGGGAAGCATGTCTCATTCCTTCCAGGCAAAAACAACATGTACATGTACCGAGTTGGACTCCTCCACCAGAAATGCTTAAATGGAACTTTGATGGATCGGCAAATGGTAATCCAGGTTTAATTGGATACTGTGTGTTGTTTAGGGATGAGGAGGGAGCTATTGTGTGAATCATTTTGGCCCAATTAGAGAGGGTGACTCCATAAAGGTTGAGGTGCTAAGTTTGTTATATGAATTATGTGAGATTAAAGCGCTTAACAAGCATGGTTGCTTAGTGGAAGGTGATTTAAAGGTTGTGATTAGTTGGGCGCATGGTAGTAGGGAGGGTTCTTGGCGACTGATGCAGTACATTCTTGAGATAAGAGCTCTTATAAGGGACATGGGTTTCTCTATTAGGCATGTGCCTCGGGACCAAAATGGGGAGGCTGACAGACTAGCCAAGTGGGGGAGGGATCAACTAAAAAGGTTTAGGGGAGATTCATTGCTTGGATGGAGATAGTGTAGGGGACATATTTTGGTGCTTATTGTGTCTTGTATTTTTATTGTTCCCTCAGTGTATTGATTGCATTGTACGATTATTATTCTTTCATGCAATAAAATTTTATGTGAATCATAAAAAAGAGAGTAAGAAGAGTGATGTGGGTGCATATAGTATGAAGAAGAAGTTAGAAGACCATGGATGATCATCTATGTTGTGTCTAGTAGTTAAGTTTTCAATTTTTTATTTATTTTTAAGATGTATCTAGAAATTTAAGGGTTATTTTATTTTGGGGTTTATTTTCAATGTAAATAGGCCCCAAAGGCCTTAAAAAGGAAATATGAATTACTCTAGCTTAGTATGTAATAAGGCATTAAATGCTCAAGGGTTTAGATGCCATTAGAAATTTTATTTTGTGTCAAATAGGAGTCCTAATTAGATTAAGAGTCTAGTGGTTTAAGTTTATAAATATAAGAGATCATAAGTTGTAATTCAGTCTTGAGATTTGAATATGGAATAAAGTTGGTGATTTTTGAGTCCCACGAGTGGGTACTATTCTTGCGGTGGGTTGTAGTCGTGGCTCCCCCATTTCTCTTCTCCTATCTTCTCTCTCCTTACACGAGTAAGTCCTCCTTTTCTCTCTCTTCTTACTCGTTATTCTCTAATTCCCTTTCTTTATTGTTGATCTTAATTAGATTTCTTTCTTCTTTTTTTTTGAAAAAGAAAAAGAAATCTTAATTAGATTTCTTGATTAAAGAGGTTTGATTATTAAATCTTTGATTTAAAGAATTTTCAAGACTCAATCTTGACACAATTCTTGATTGAATCTTGGTTCTAAAATTTGTACAACAACAAACCTTCTTTTCTTTACCAAGAAATCATTCAAGATCCTTTCTTGTTGGGTGTTCTTAAATCTAAACTTGAAAACTGACCTATCCTACCATCTCCCAATCTTTCTCTTTCAAGAAACCACCCTTCAAGATCTATCATTCCCCTATTTTCTGGTTTCTTGATTAAAGAATTCCTGTAGGTTTGAATTTAAAAGATTTTTATATATCTAGAGACCTCAAAATTCGATGTAACCCTAGACTTTTCCTCCATCTTTTCTCTAATTCTCTTGACTCTATTCCATCTAATCCCTCCTCTTTAATTCTCTATTTTATTCTTTAAGCTTTTTTTATATCATATTTGGGTGTTTTGAGGTTTTGTGGTAACCCTAACCCTTTTTTTGGAAACCCTATAATCTTCCCTCCATTCTTCAACATCATCTATGTTATCTCCTGCAACAAAAAGACTGGAGAGTGAACAAGCAACAGTTGGGGAAGCAATTGAAACGAGTAAAGTATAATTTGGAAACATTTTCAATACCATTAGAAAAAATATTATGAAATGAAAATAATAGGTTAATAGGTGATACTAATAGGAAGTAAATAACATTATTTCTATAAGTGATTACTAATAGATTTATAAAAAAAAAAAAAGTGATTACTACTAGGAAGTAAACAAAAATAAGTTACAATCAATAAATGCATGTAAAATACAGTAAAGTGAATAAAATCAATAAAGTAATAAAAAAAAAACAAAAACTATACCATGCAAGTAACAAAGAATCATGACATGTAAATCAATATGCAAGAGTAATCATCAAAAAGAATTCTTAAAAAATGATGTGAATGTAGTAATTAATTAGAAAACAAATATTTTTACCATATCATGTACTCAAGTTTATAAAAGTATAAAGAACCATACCTTAGATTTTACCTTTCATAAGACAGTTTTTAGATAACTAGGCATCTTTGTGTCAGACCATAGAAGACCTTGTATATAATCCATCAATATGAATCTTTAATTATTGGTTGGAATAAAATAATTATACAATAAAATCAATACTCTCTCTCTCTCTCTCTCTCTCTTTGTGGCCACAAAATCCCATAGAAAAATTATTTATTCAATGCCAATAACATAGGGTTTACATTAAAAATACAATACCGCTTCCTAAATTGTTTCCCAGTCCATATGCTTCCACTCGCTTCCCTAATCGGTTCATCACACTTCCTTTTTTTCTTTCAGCTAAGAGAAAATTTTCATTAAAGAGGGGATAAGACATTCCCAAGCAAGGAAAACAAAGAGAATAACCTACAGCCCTAAGGGCCTAAAATCTGAAGGACTTTTCTTGCAATATTGCCCTAGCCCTGCCAAATATCTACAAAAGATAAGTTACTTATCCAAAAAAAAAATCCACAAAAGAAAAGTAACTATAATCTTTACAATTTACAGCCCCAAAACAATATCTTTCTTTGGCCTTGAAAATGATTCACGATGACTTCATTTAATTTTTCACAAGACCTTTGATTCCTTTCCAACCAAAGGGACTAATAGACAGTAGGAAGCATCAATCTTCATATTGACTCCTTCGCTAGAGACGTTAACTTCTAATTCTCCAACAACTCTTAAAGGCCCCATGGGAAAACCTAGAAGATTCCCACATCTTGAAGGACCTTATTCCATACTTTTCTCACGAAAGCACAATGGATGAGAATGTATTTGACAGATTCTGCATCTTGAAGGCAGAGAGGACAAATTTTAGTTAGGGAGAGAGAATCTTTTCTTCTAGAGATTATCTATTGTGAGGATACGATCTCTAGATGCCGTCTTGAGAAAAAATAGCACCTTTGGAAGGCACTTTAGCTTTCAAATGTTTAACCAAGGGAAGTTAGAAACCTCAAAATCCCCATAGAATTCATATCACGATTGAACAGAAGAGGCCGTTCCTCCCAAGGGGCCATCTCCTTTCATCCTCTCTATCCAGTCTTAATTGGAAAGCTTGCAATATACCAAGAAGCTGGGCCATTTGGTCCATCTCTCAATCATTCAAATGTCTTTTAAGATGAATGTTCTAACCACCCCCTCCTCCCAATCTTTGCCATTCATCCCTTAATAGTACACCACCTTTGCATTGTGATTTCTTGCAATAGAAAATATAATAAGAGCTTCAAGCATTAGGGACCTTTGGGAGCACCACCTACTTCCCAAAAAATGAGTATTTACACCCAAATCCATATCCACCATGATAGCCTTTTTGAAAGACTCCATCTGATCCTTGATAACCTTTCAACAACTTGTGCCATAGGAGTAGAGATCCTCTTGGATTCCCTTTTGTTTTTAAACCCATATTTCTCCTCAATAACCCGATGCCATAAGTTTCCCTCCTCCCTCCCAAACCGCCAAAGCCATTTAGAGAGGAGCATTATTGGTATCTCAGATCTTTCTAAATCCCAACCTACCATTCTTCGTAGGTTTACAAACCTCATTCCAATCCACTAGATGCATCCCATTATTTTCTTTCCATCACCCTTACAAAAAAATTCAATGAATTTTTCAATAATTGTTGCTACCAAGAAATGGTAAAAAGAGATAAGAATTTAGTAGGTAAGCCTGCAAGGACCGATTTAAGAAACATGATCTTCCCTCTTTTAGATAAATACATCCCTTTCCATATTGCCGGTCGTTTTTTAATCCTCCCAAGTACCAGTTTCAGGGTATCTTTACTTTTATAAGAGGCACCCAGGAGCATCCCTAAGTAAGAAAGAGGAAGAGAGACTTTTAGGCAGCCTAACACATCAGCAAACCTACACAAATCGTCCCCTGAACCCACTCAGTAAATGCAACTCTTATCAAGATTAACTCTCATACCAAAAATTGCATCGAAATCTAAATATTCACCTCAGATATTTTAACAGCCTGGCAAAGTTTTTGCACAACACAAAAGTACCAATGTACCATCAGCAAATTGAAGATGCGAGGCAAACATATCATTGCTTTCTACCCCCAAAACCTTTCAATAACTCCCCTCAGAAAGCCTTGGGCAGCAAAGCACCAAACACCTCAATACCACTAAACATAAGAAAGGTGTGCTTCCCAGTGCTTGGTCTTGCCAATAGGCAAGCTTCACCCTGGGTCAAACTTCCCTGCAACTATGTCAGTCCTTGGAAATGATTCAATCTGTTTAAAAAAAAAGATCAATTCTAGAAATTCCACACTGTGACTACGTAAATCTCTTTTTAACTCTTGAGGAGTAATAGCATGTCTAAAAGGAGGCAACAAATTACCAAAGTATGATTGCATGGTCCTAGTTTTTATTTTTTATTTTTGGTTATTCTTGCCCCACTATAGAACTTGAGGATGAATTTTTTTCAAACGGGAAGAGAATGATGCAGAACCCATACCTAAATTTTATAGATTTATTTGTGTTTGAAGTTTTTGTTTGCCAATAATTTTAATTTTAGACAGTTTTGAGTAATTCTAGATTTGTATCATATTAGTTAGTTTATGAGTTCTTATTTATTTCCAAGTAGAGTAAGTTTTATTTATTTTTTAGGAAAGATCTATTCTTTCACTTCTCTTTAGGCCTTATTTTGAGTGGTCAAAAATTACTCATTTGGCTTGATTCTAGTGCCATTCAAAAGTTTATTTAGTTATCTTTCCAATGAGTACAAGATCTCGCGGATCCCTTGTAATTGGAGGAAGTTATGGCCAAAATACTTGCAGGGTATCATTTTGTGACGGGATTCAACTATTTTAGAGTTTTATAACATAGGATGTCTAATAGGGGTGGGCATGGGTTAGATCATGGTAGGCTTGGGCTCGGGACTGTTTAATTGCATTATGGGCTCATGCCCAAAATTGTTTGAAAATGTAGGCCCGAGCCTGGCCCGGCCCTATATTTTTTATCGGGCTTCGAGCCAGCCTGGTTTCTCTTTCTCTATTATGCTAAAAAGAAAATATTGCTCAGTGAGAGTTAAACTGAAGACCTCCCATTTATTAAATAGGTAAACTAACCAACTGAGCTACAGAAGGTTATTGGTTTTTGAAGGCTTAATAAATAATATATTATAATATTATGAGTTTTATAAAGAAAATGTTGAAAATATTGCTTTTTTGAGAGTCAAACTCAAACCTCCCGCTTTCCAAACGAGTACTCTAACCAACTATGCCACGAATGGGTGGAGGTAAGCCCGAGCCCTATCAAAGGTTCAGGCTTTTCTCTCAGGCCCGGGCCTTTGTTGGGCCTAGTTCGGGCTGGCTTGACCCATGCCCACCCCTAATGTCTAGTTAGAGTAGGGTTTGGTAGTTTGGACCATGAAACCTTTATATATACATTGTAATTCAGAATTTTATTATTGAATTAGAATGTATTTTTGAAGCTTAGCCAACCCTTAAAAGTGTGAATGCCTCCAACCCAAGGTTTGATTGCCTTGTACCTTAGGTGTGATTGTCTTGGCAGCAACTAGTGTGATTCTACTTGACTATCTGTTTCTTCTTCTATTAGTTCTTTTTTATTTTTACTACATTTTTCTATTACAGCTTTTGTATTTAATTCCCTAGTTTGTCAACATTTATTTTAAATTTCCCTTTACAACTGATTCCCAGAATCCTCTCAAATAAACCTTAAACGTACCATATTCCTTGAAAGATCCCATCATCATCATCATCATCATCATCATCATCATTATTATTATTATTATTATTATTATTATTGATGAAATTAAAAGGAATAAAAGAAGAATACAAATACAAATACAATACGAAAACAAGAAGGAACCCAATACTACACTTCACAAGGCATCAAACAAGAAGGTCAATCCCTAACAAGATCATTGAGAGAAAAACCAAAGAAACCCTTTGAAGCTGTCGCCCATGAAGCCACCTCCAAAGAACACTTTCTCACCCTTTAAAAAAACTTCTGTTTATCTCCCTCCAAGTGCCCAGCATACACCATGGAGAATTCCTATCCAGAACTTTTTATGAGGACCTAAGAAGCTTCCATTCCAATGCCAAAGAAGATCTAACAATCAGCCAGGCATTACCCAGCACACTAACATTCAAGACAAAAACTAATTTCAAAGGAACCTTGAAAATCATAATATGGTCACCCAATTCTCCATTCTTCATGCAGAGAACACAAATATGAGGGGAAAGCATCATATACTAGCGCCATCTTGGGAGCATATCCATAGTATATATTCTACGAAGAGATGCAATCCAGATAAAAGCTAGAACACGAAAAGGATTTAACACATTCCAAACCTTGTCAAAAGGGAAAGTCTCTAAGACCATGGCACCCTGAAAAAAAGATATTGAGGAGAAGACACATGAAGACTCAAGGATCCAAATATACCTATTAGGATCAACAGTGGATATCTGGACAACCCTAAGAAGATCCAGAAGGATGGCCACAAAATCAATTTCCAACTCAAGCAGATCCTTAGAAAACAATAAATTCCAGGAGGTACCATTCGATGAAACAAAAAGAATCTCAGATAGAAAGGAATTCTTTTGGGAGGAGATGCGAAATAATCTTGGAAAGAGCATCGATATGGAATTTTCAACCCACCTGACATCTTTCCAGAATCTGACTCTACAACCATTTCCAACTACAAGATGCAAATGAGGAGAGAAAAGGGGAAGAATTCCAATAATATGTTTCCAAATCAAAGAGGCTTTAGAGTTAACCAACGGATTGCAATCCCTACCATTTGCGTTTGATCCATTCTTGTTGAATATAGAAGATTGCCACAAACTTTCCCTTCAGACACGGATCTCCATAACCATTTCCCAAGCAAAGCCTTATCCTCCTTATCAATGTTACCAATACTAAGACCCCCTGATTTGTTAGACTTATACACCTCATCCCACCGAAACAAATGGTCTTTCATTCTCCCTGCCCCCTCACAAGAAAGATCTTTGGAGTTGCTCAATCTTATTAGCAATTTTCATCAGCATTTCAAAAATAGATATGTAGTACATGGGAATATTAGCCAAACAGCTTTAATTAGAGTGATTATGCCCCCCAAAGATATTTATTTGAGATCTTTTGTAACCAACTAATATTTTCTCCACCCTTTCAACCACCAAATCCCAAAAACTCCCCTATCAATGACAACCACCAAGAAGAAGACCAAGTTATTTAAGAGGCCACCCTTCCACTTTACATCCAAGCAAGGCAGCAAAAGAAGATAAATGGTCATTTCCACATGAATTCCAACTATACTGGATTTACCCAATAAATTTTAAACCCCGAGATGATGTGGGATGTAACCTAGGGTAAGGGTTAGAGATGGGGTTCACAAAGAATAGTCAAGGGGCTGCAATGGAGTCGAAAACAATGGCTGAAATATGCAAACAATGACCAGAAATTCTGCTGTAAAAGTGGGCAGCAATAGTATTTCACATAGTATTATAAGGAAAAATCAGTGAAAATAAGCTGTTATAGTTATCTCTAGGGTTCAACAGTGATTATATATGCTATAGCATGAATAGATATCCAAATTTATTAAAAAAATCTGATTTGTCCAGGTAATTTATGCTGTAGCCAAATTCACTAGGAACCCAAAGAATTAAACACCAACTTAAATACAGTCAAGTTTTCAATGGACTGTGCATACCTCTTAAAGAAGCTTCAACTACCTCTATAAAAGTGCTGGATTCCTTCCAATGTCGTGCTCCAATGTATGAAAATTTGACAAAAAAATTCTGATGTACCACATGTGCCACCAGCCCCTATGTATGACTTCCCCTATTTATGAGGGAGAGGTTTTAGGAGGGAGAAGACTCATCCAGGTGGATCACCCAAGGGGTATATACACCCTTATGGAAGGGTTTGATCAATGGTGAGGTGGTTAAGGAATGGTGATAAGAAGAGTCGATGGAGGTTAGGTCTAAACTGCAGAAAATTCTGAAGAAGAAGATGATGGAAAAGAAAGAGGGTAGCAATAATAAGAAGAAGAAAGAATGGAAGGAGAAGAGTAAGTAATATGAGAAAGAAGAAGGAAGAGATTAAGATGAAGGAAGATTGAAGAAGGGGGAGATTTCCCTTACCTTGGGAATCGTGAAGGAGGAAGAAGTCGACCCACTCGTTGGGGAATAAAATTCTTCATTTCATAAACTGCTGAATCATTACATAGAGTAGGGTTTTTAAACCCTCTTAATACTAATGATGCTAAAGTACCCAAAATACCCCCCTAAGTGACTTGCACGACCAGCATTAATAACCCCCCGGTTTATTCTTAAAACAAATGACATAAAGTAGCTAAAATACCCCTAAACACTCCTACTTAATAACCCACTACTCATATGGCTTTTAGAATCCTTATTACATGATAAAATTAAAAGAAAAAAGACCCTAAAACATCCAACTATCATGGACACTTATCTACTCTTCTCTTTCCTTGGGAAAGTTTTGGTTTCGGCTTCCAAAGAGGGTACTTCTTCTCCAAGTAGTTTAAGGCTGCTGCATCATGAGATGATCGTAAAAGCTTTTAGTGTATGCTTCAAAAGCGTCATACAATCAGTTTCTAGATTAATAAAAAGGATGGTATCATCCACAAAGTGCAGATGAGAAATAACTGCATCACTCGTCCTACATCATCCGCTCGCTTTTGAATCACCACAATTTACTTGCTTTCCTATCCCACCAAGATATAGTTGATTGGTTTTTTATGTAGAGTTCATGTTTTGGTTCATATTTTTCATTCTTCTCTACAGATGTTCTTCTATTTAGTTATGGATTATGCTAAACATCTTTGTATGTCTTTTACAATCTCCATGTCCTCACTTTTTCTTTTAATTCACATGAATTTAGACCCTTGGTGTTTTTCTTGGACTATGCGCTCTATATATTGTTTTTCCTGTGATTATAAATCAAAGTTTTTTATTAGTTTTACCATTATCACCATCTTCTAGCTTCTGTGCTGAATTTGCTTTAACTTAAGTTCTTGGTTTTATCTCTCTATTAGGCCATTACTGCTCTAAAGAAAGGAGCATATTTGCTCAAGTATGGGCGTAGAGGGAAACCCAAGTTTTGTCCCTTCAGGCTGGCAAATGTAAGTGCAATTACATGTTTCGTGTACTTCTTTTGTATTCTTTTCCATCTTGACTTTAGTTTGAAATTCAACTAAATAGATCTTGGGTGGATACTCATATGAAGCCTAGTGAAAAAGAAGAAAAGAACAGAAGAAGAAAAAAAAGATACCTTCCCATATCATTGATAGCTGAAATATGTTCTACAAGGTGATGGTACATGTATGAAATCAGCTGTCACTTACTGACATTATGTGCCAGCATAGTTCAACATAATTATGTGCTGGTGTATGACTGTATATAATGTGTTATTTCTATTAAAGATTTAACACACTGCTTATTGTGTATATTGCAAATTATTACAATAAACTTGATTAATCAGTCTAAGAACTGAAGTTCCTCGCTAAAATAATGGAGCAATTTATCCACCTAGACACGAGAAGATGCACATGTAAGAGTTTCCATGATATGGTACCAGTGCATACGTTGCCATTGGTAGATATGGGTACACAGGTGATGGGCTTGCTAATGCTGATTGGTTGCATGGTTCTCTTTTAGGTTATCTAAGTGAGCTCATTCCTACTTTAGAATCAGTACTCTACATAGTATCTCTTTTGTTACTTCTCAAGAAATTTTCAGTAAACAATGGTTTGTAATTTAATTGAACCCATGATGCAATAATTTAAGTGTTTTCTTTTGCATTTCTGGATTACTAGAGAGCTTATTATTTTGTGGATAAATCCCTTGTTAATAACCTAAGTATGGTAGTACCTATTTTACAATCAATATTTCGGAGGTCTCACTAGATGACAAAGAAAAGTTTGATAAGATGATTTTTTTTTTTTTCTTTTATGAGGAAAAAAACTTTATTGCAATAAAGAAAAGGAGGAGACAAGAGAGGGGGCTGAGGGATCCCAAAAAAACAAGAAAAAACCAAAACAAGAATAAGAGGCCAAAGCAAAGGACACAGCCCTAACTCAGCTACATCCAATAATATTGTCCCAATCCAAGGTTCAAAATGTCGATGTCGGTGGAAATATCGGTTAGGCCAAAATAAGACATATATCGGAAATGTCAGAATTATCAGAAAGAAATATTGTAAAAATCGTGGAAACTTAAGAAGCATATTCTAATCTAACTACATATGTACAAGGAGACAAATAGATTCATTAGGAATGATAGCTTATTTTAGTGTACTTGCATTTTAATATTCTTTAAAAATACACATGCATA
>JAOXJP010025778.1:0-17067 GCA_025762735.1 Platanus orientalis
AAGTTTATGAATCCAAAATTCTTTATCTTTTATTTCTTGGTGTTACTAACCGGGGTGCAACTCTTGTTCAGATCATGAGACTCGAATCACATGAACTAGAGGGTCATCGGTGATACTCCATTGATTTCTACTCCCCAGGCTGTTTGACTCAGCCTATTATATTCCCGCAACTCTTAAAGAGAATAATTTCTGGTAAGTGCTTTCATAATCTGTTCCCTATTCACATTCCCTGTTTTCTATCCATCTTTAACATTTCAATTCCTCTTCTAGAATAACTTGGCAAGTGAACTCAAACAACGAAAACAACCAACAAAACAAACCAAAAAAGGAAAAAAAAAAAACAAAACAGAGCACCAAAACATAGAATGTCGTAAGGAATGGATTTTATGTCTAGGTATTTCCTAGTAGAGCACTAATCATGAATGGAATTGAAGGTAGTAACTCAGAAATCATCAAAGGCTCATAACCTTGCTCCCAAAAATTCTCCTATTCCTCTTCACCCACGCATTCAAGAAAAGATCTCCTGGAGGATAATCAATTGCGGTTTCCATTTATCATGATTCATGACCATGAATGATAATCAGTAATTTCCAGATAATAACCAATGAGACATAGGAAAAGCCACCAATCTCGGTTAGGACTGAGGCTGATGCAACATATTTTCAAACGCTCAAGAGCAGAAAAGTCTAGAAAACAAGTAACAATGGCATCCCTGCACCATATCAAGTAAAGGAGATGTCTGACATGCATCTTCCACCGGACGATCCATCCATTTCCTCAATATTTCTTCGGCAACATGAGCAATCTGATGCTGCAGCATAGATGCACCCAAAGGCCCAACCAAATTCAGCCTCGTTGCAGCAGAAATAACATCTCTCATTGTTATAAACATGTAAGCCCTCTGTGAAGTCGCACTGTCAAAACCAAGACTTCCGCATATAAGCCCAAAAACAGGGGCATGATGGAAAGCAACAGTCCCAGCACCTAGAAAGGTATCTCTCAATTTCTTGAGAGATGGAACTTCTAAAAATACAGCTGCAGCTACCCTAAGAAGTGCTGATCCTTGTGAAATCGATGCCTTTCTACCCACTTCATTTGTTAATGTTGCATCCAACGTCCTATCGAGTTTGGCATAGGTTTCCATGTTAGGTGACATGGTTGCAGAATACACAAAAGGAATAAGTAAGCTCCCAGTGTTCTCCAACAAATGGATGACATAGGTTTTAAGATCTTCAGGCCCTGAAACGATGCGAGCTTGAATGGCAGCTTCAAGACCAAAGGAATGAGCAAAGCCACCTGTTGGGAGAATGGAATCAAGTAGTTGCCATTGGCTCCACAGTAAAAGATTGTCTGCAGGTGCAAAAATCCCCTTCCCTTTGTTTAGTTCTATCACATGTTCCATTGAAGAATAGACTACCCTGGCATTAACAAAGAAAAAAGTGTTAACCAAAGTTTAGAACAGAAAAGGAATTTGTATATTAACTGGAATATGGTACAAAGAAAAAAAATAAGTTCCGTATCAGATTTGGTGGATCTTAATGTGGTATATCAAACAACATACCTGTTCCAATTTACAATAACCCCAATTAATTCCATTACTTTGGACAATGGAGAAAAATATAGCAGATCATCCAGGAAAAAAATGGTATGCAGATCAGATGACTATCTGAGCCCCTGCATTGTGCACAACTTGTCTTGACATTGTGCTTATAAATGACGATTTCAGTCAAAAATACTCAAACCTCTAACCATAAACCTTTAAATGCACAAACTCTTTTTTTGTTATTCATGCACAAAATTTAAATAGAATGCATTTCCCGGGATAAATCAATAACCAATATACATTTTGCTCATGAACCATTTACCAATAGGAAATGAAGTTCCAATTTTCAGGCTATTGAATGCACAAGCGTTTTTTATTGAGACACAAATTTTAAATCGACTGCATTTCCCGAGTTACAGGGTCACAAATCAATAACCAATATGGATATGAAATCAAAAGAGGATTGTTAGGGCTTTGCTCACTAGAAAAATTAGGGAAACCCTTCGGGAAAACCCCAAAATTTTAGGGCTGCCCTAAAATATGTAAAGGACCCAAAAAGAGTTTTAGGGCCAAAGGACTTGAAACATCAAGAAGAAGAAAGGTTTGGGGGTTTCTTTCAAAATCCCAAAATTTTCAGGGTTTAGCTAAGACTCCCTTTTTTGGTTTTCAAGATTTCCAGGGTTCAGTTCTAATACCAAATTTGATGTAGGATATCCTAAAGGATGGATTTCTACAGAAAGGAAAAGTGATGGGAATCTAGAAAGAGGTTTAACGTAACAAGAATGAGTAAAGTGGACCGCTTCTTCCTTTCCCCTGAATGGGACTCCCTCTTTCCATTTTCAAAGGGGGAAGCAAGGCCATGGATAAACTCAAACCAAATTCTGATTCTATTAAATGGTAAGGCCCTTTCTCCAGATCCTAAACCATTCAAGTTCAAGAACATGTGGCTTAAGGCTCCTGGCTTCAAGGATCTCGTTAGTTAGAGCTGAGCATCTTTCCTGGTGACAGGTAAACCAAGTTAACAGCTGAGGCTAAAAATAAAATTGTTAAGAGACATCCTAAAAACCTGGAACAGAGAGGTGTTTGGTAACGTTGAAAGGTAAAAGGAAAAGTTTATATCGGAGCTCAGTCATTGGGATCATATAGATTAAAGTCTTAATCTGTCAAGGGGGAAATGTGCCCTTAGAGATAAGGCAAACAAGATCTTAGTAATGTTATCCATATGAGGAAATAAAATGGGAACAAAGAGACAAGTTTCAATGGCTCAAAGAGGGTGACAACAACACCAAGTTTTTCCAGAGAGTTGCTTCCTCTGGAAAGAACGTAAATCTTATCTCTGAATTGCATATTGATGAAGAGCTTATGGAGGATAAAGACAGACTGAAGGTCCAGGTGACTGAATACTTCATGAACCTTTACATTGATTCAGGTTTTAAGACCAAAGTTGGATGGCAAGGATTTCAAATGCCTTTTTGAAGAGTAGCGTATGTAGTTGGAAAGAACTTTTGAGGAGGAGGAGGTCAAAAAAAAATCATTTGGAATATAGGGGGATGACAAAGCAACTGAGTGGCACCTGGTTCGGACGGTCACTCAGTTGCTTTCTTCAAAAATTGTTGGGATTTGGTAAAAAGGGGACATTATGAATACTGTGAAGAATTTTTTAACAGAGGGAGCAACGCAACCTATATTTCACTGACCCCTAAAAAAGATGGGGCTAATACAATAAAAGATTTTAGACCTATAAGTTTGGTGGGCAGCTCTTACAAAATTGTGGCAAAACGTCGGCACACCAATTAAAGGAAGTCATTAAAGATTTAATCTCTAAGAATCAAAGTGCATTTATTGCAGGCCGCCAAAGTGTTGATGGGGTCCTGATAGCTAACGTATGTATTGATGAGATTTTGAAGGGGAGATCGGGAGTGGTCTGCAAGCTGGATCTAGAAAAAAGCTTATGGATAACATGCTTTAAAGAATGGGTTTTGGTCTTAAATGGACAAATTGGATGAGGATGTGCTACGGTACGTCTCTTACTCAGTTCTTTTTAACGAGTCTCCTGTTGACTAATTTCATGCTTCTCGTGGACTGAGGCAAGGAGATCCGCTGTCTCCCATTCTTTTCCTTATCGTGGCAGTCTGGCAGAAGCTTTCAGTGCCCTCATTTCTAAAGCTTATCAACGGGGAATGTTGGAGGGTTTCAAGGTAGGTAATGATGGTTTGGTAGTTTCTCTGCAAAAATTCAAATCAATTATGTGATTAGAAGCTTGGAAGTTGTTTCAGGTCTGCAGATCAACCTTAATACAAGTTGTCTTTTTGCAGTGGGATAGGTTGATAACCTAGAGGATTGTCTTCTTCTTTGGGTTGTCAGATTGGAAGTCTTCCTACCACATATTTGGGACTTCCTTTGAGGGCCCCATATAAAAGCAAGGAGGTGTGGAATAAAGTATTGGAGAGAATCCATAAAAAATTTGCAGGTTGGAAAGGATCATATCTGTCCAAAGGCAGAAGAGTTACCTTGATTAACTCTGTTCTAGCGAGCCACCCAACATATTATCTCTCCCTCTTTGTAGTTTCAACTTTGGTGGCCAATGAGATAGAGAAGTGCCAAAGAGATTTTCTTTGGGGAAAAAAGGATTAAGGAGACAGCATTCATCTTGTGGCATGGGTCGATATATGTAGACCGATAAAAGAGGGTAGTCTTGGCTTCTACAGAATCAAAGACATCAACAGGGCTCTCCTTACCAAATGGCTATGGTGCTTCAAAAATGAGACAAATAATTTGTGGCATTTAGTGATTGCTAATAAGTATGGTGTGGAGAATGCTTGGGAATCAAAAACTCCATCATCTTCCTATGGAAGAGATTGTTGGAAAGGGATTATGCTTCATCTATCCAGCTATAAAGAGCATATTAGTGTGGAAGTAGGTGCAGGCCGTGAGACATCTTTTTGGAAGGACAAGTGGTGTATCAACCATCGCCTTAGATTTGCGATGCTTCAAATCTACAATATTGCCCCTGATAAAAATGCCAGGTAGCAGATCATTAGACTAATAATGGAGAGGGTGGTGTGTGGAATATCCCCCTCCAAAGATATCTCAACGATTGGGATATTGACCAGATGGCATCCCTTATGGATATATTGGATCATTTTCAGCTGAGAGCCGACGTTGGAGATTCTATAAGGTAAAGGCTTACTAGTTCTGGAAGATTTACAGTGAAATCCTTTATGTAGAAAATGGTTCAAAGCGATGGTACTTTTCTCCTATGGAAGGCCATATGGAAACCAAAGATCCCCTCCAAAATTTCATTTTTCTTATGAACTGCTTGCAGAAATAGACTTCCTACCATTGATCTTTTTTTTTTTTTTTTGGATAATTATTGATCTTTTGAAAAAGAAGGGAATGTATCTAACAAATGTTTGTTCATTATGGTTAAAGGAAGAGGAGTATGTCAATCATATTTTCATGTCTTGTCCTTATGCCCAGGAGGTTTGGTCTTACGCCTTCAGAAAGATGGGTCTGAATTGGGTTTTTCTGAAAACTACTCAATGCATGATGCTTTCTTGGAAGATATCCAAGATTCAAAAGAGGTCTAGAACAATCTAGAACCTGCTACTTCCTGCAATTTGGGGGCCCATTTGGCTGGAAAAAAATCACAGGGTTGCTGAAGACTATAATGAACTTGCCCTAAACACTTTGTAAAAGGTAAGGACTTCTTTTTCTTCTGGGTTTGAAGAATTTGGGTATCGGAGACTACTCTGTTGTTGAAATGAAGAAAGGGTGGAGAAACCTTGTCAGAATGTAACTTTTTTTTTGTTTTTTCTGTTGTTTCTCAGGGATGCTTTATCCCCCTTTCTTTCAATAAAGCTTTTTCTTCAATAAAATAAATAAATAAAACTCTCAAATAACCCGACACCCTATTTTGCGAACTTGTCAATCTCTCCATTTTGAGACCTTGGAATATGCCTTATGGATATTTCAAGATCTAAACATAATACTTTTAAATTTCTCGAAGAGGATGAATCAGCTTTCAAGACCCGTCGCATACCAAGGGCCAAACTCACCACAATCTTTGAATCCCCTTCCACCAAGCAAGCTTGGATAGCCATACTCTCATTAGCTTCTTATTTTTCATCTTTGAAGAAAATGTGGGAAGAGTTGAACTATTATGATACTTACAAGCCTAACTGTGTGGAAGATACTACTGCATAACAGAAGAGGGCTGAAAACAACAGGATCTTTGATATTTTTAGTTGCTTTGTATGATTGCTATAAGCTAGTGAGATTGCAGATACTTGGTAATGATCTCCTTCCCTCCATGAATGAAATGTACTCTATTTATATCAAGAGAGATGTAGACAAATCAAGATTAGACATAAAGCGTCGTAGGGATTCAACCTCATCCCGAGATAAGGTAGCAGTAGCAAGATCAGAACTTGAAGACTGTGTAGGCTCCGAAGGAGAAGTAACAACATAATTGGGACTAGGTCTGCTACTGAAACAAGATCCTCCACGCCCCCTAGAGAAAGATCTTAGCTGTGGTCGTCCGGAATCTTGTGGGCAACCATGTAAATCCCAGCCAAGTGTCCCTAGTATGCCTGAACTGACCATAATGATTACATTTGAGCTTATCTCTATCATCTTCTGAGAAGCCACTCTTACACCACCACCACGATAACTTCCTCTGTCACCATGTTGAGAAAAAGAAACAAATGTTGACTTTTCAATTGAAGAGGAATTCAACATAACATGATAACAATCGTCTTCCTCTTATACATAAGAAAAGACTTCTTTTAAAAAGGGACGAGGATCTTTTCAAAGAATATGCACCTAGACAGTATCATACTTAGAATTCAACTCCGCTAAGAAATTAAAGATGCAGTTATCCTTAACTTCTATATTGTAAGCCACTATATTTTCAAAACATTTGGCATAATATGTCTAGTAATAATCTATCTCCTGCCGAGTAGCATGATGTGATTATTACCACTATAACAACAACTAATGGTAGAAAAGAAAATTGATGTCAATAAAGCTGCTCAAGTAGAAGTCTTGCCTAGTGGCTACATCAGTCCTCGACAAAAACCAAATGTAGACATCTCATTAGGATTCACAAATTCATATGTACTAATATGTAAAAGAAGATACATCAATGTCCCTATGAAGGAGCCTAATTTCATGTCACCCTAGGACTAGATCTTATCATCATCTCTAGCAAAAGAAGCCTAAACATTTTCCCATTCTTGTTTATATAAAGATGGAAAAAAGATTGATATTTTAATATCCAACAACAAGTTCATTTAAACTGTGGACAATGATGAAGATGTGGGAGCGCTAAGAAATTCCGTAGGAAAGTGCACTTGGGTAAACACCATATAAACCCCTCACAAAAAGAGACGAGCTGATCAAAACAAAGGAGAGGTCTCTTTTTTATGATCTGGATTATTCAACCGTAAGATTAGGGATTTATCATTTTTGTTTTTATGTTATCCCAAGTTATTTGTGTCAATGCACTTCTTTTAGTAATTTCAATTCTTTTACTATTTTAGCAAATTGTGGGTTATACCTTTATATTAAATCATTATTTAATATTTACACCAAACCCAAAAATTACTATAAATAGCAATTCTGGTTTACTTTTTTATTTTTTGTGAATTGTTGTATTGTTTTTTGTTTTAGGAGATGTCTTATATGGTCTTATTTGATGTCTTATATAGTCTTTTTGCACTAGAAGTGGGATTAGAGAATATTCTTAATTATACTTTCAACTATATTAGAAGTCTTAATTTCTTTATTTTTCGGTGAATAATCTTAATTTATTTAAAAAATAAGTATCTACGGGTAGATATATAGCTGTCATTTTTTGTAAGGCATTGTTTATTGCTTGATTAATACAGATAAATAGATTGACTGATAAAAGTTAAATTACAAAATCATTTTCTCTTGTCCCTATTTGTGAAACTATTGTCCTCCAAGGGATATTCTTTTGATGCCCAGCACCTGGGCAGAAATAATGCCTAATCTTGCCACTTGACATTCTACAGCAAATAGAGAAAGGTCAACATCAGCTTTAGCAAAAAAAAGATATCCATTCAAGTTTTGCAAAATAACTCCCAGACAGACTCTCTAAATCACAAGACGTAGCCCCATCAAAATACATCTTATGATATCATCTTCTAGAGGGAACCGGAAATGGGTAGTAGAGGAGCATATGAGATCAACAATTTGTTTTTTTTTTTTTTGAAATGGTAAGGAGATAATTTATTGAAAATAACAAAGCATAGAGAGAACAAAGAGGTGAATCACTGCAAAAGGTGATATCACCAGACAAAAACTCAACAAGACCAAAACAAAAGAAAATTACAAGCTCTCTCCCCAAATAGATTCCCATTCCCCATCATCAGAAGATGTCCAAACTGAAGACCATTCCAAAAGGAACTTGTATATAGAGGTGCCTCCTAATCTTGGATCAGCCTGTGAGAAAACAGAATCTTTTGAGTACTTATCAGCTCATTTTCAAACACACATTCAGTTTGACTCTTTCATATATGCCATCTGATGATAGCAATATATTTCAAGATAAAAAGTCTCCCTTTATGGGTCAAATGGAAGCGAGGAAGCTTGAGGGGAGGAAGGCCTCACATGAGAATTAACTATACTCATGTAGGTAGACTTGACTGAAAATAAGCCTTTTTATCAAAATGCCACATTAGATGGGCTCAAAACATTGAAGATTCTAATGAGAACTTATTTATATTATCCACTTCCTCTCTTCATAGAAACTCTCTCAAAAGATTATCTTACCCCAAGGGTATTTAAAATTTCCAATATTTCATGTCAAACCCTTTAGGAGAATGTCTTTATTTTTTCATAATACTTTTCCATGCCCATGAATTAAACTGTTTGGGTTTTGAATCAAGGAAATTCTCGTCAGGGAAATACAAAGACTTTAATTTGAGAACCCAAAGGACATATTTCCAAGCTTGTTTACCTAACAACGCAAGGTTGAAAGTATGGAGATCTGTAAAACCCATCTCACCATCTCTTTTCTTTTGCTTACGACTATGGCTTTTACAAAGTTGAAAAATAATACAATCCTAGTCCTACTAGAATCCTTATTCCTTGGTAAACAAATTTTCTAAAAGACTTTGACTTCTAAAATCCTAAGACTTCCAATTAAGATAAACTCTAAAATAAGTAGGACTTTTTTAAAACAAAGACTCAAAACTCACTAAAGGCCGTCGACCATGGACTCCACTTTTTGACTGTTAGTAGAGTCCCAAATTAATTTAAAAAGATGCATAGCGCATGAAAACACTTAAAAAATTTTAAAATAAATAAATAAATACCCTCAACTAATCCCAGTTACAAATAAACTCCTCAGCTCATCCCTGAGGAGGAGAATGGATCAAGGTGGGAAAAACCAGCGTATGTGTTACAAAGGCATTTCGCCGATAAAGAAAAACCTCATGTTGTCCATTCTTTTTGGCCGAAGGTTATGGACTTCCCTCCCTTTCCAAATCAGAAGAATTGGGGTGAGAAGGTGGAAAGGAATAGCAGGGACAGTAAGAATCGTAGGAGGGTTGAGCTGGGCAGGTGGCCAACGGCAGTATACGTGGAACGCATTGATAAAAGCTTGGATTGGGTTGAAATTGAACTAAAAATCCAGGATGCCCTTTTGAAGGAGGACAAATTGTAGATATTCCTTTGGCTGAGAATAGGGGTATGCTTTGTCTAGATTCCTAGACAGAGGCATCCTGGCTACATTGTCATGGATCTCATTTCGTTGACCCCAGGAGGATTGAATTCCATAAGTGGTTGCCATGTCTAGGAACGAGGACCTTTGAGGCAGGGATGAAGTCACAATGGGTAAGGTTGAGGGACCTTCCATTGCATACGTGGACGAGTGAATGGTTTGCAGAGATAGGGGACCAATGTGGAGGAATTGCTAATATTGATCCTATGTCATCTAACCTTGAGGACCTTCGTTGGGTCAGCCTGAAACTGTGCCCTTGTAGCATTGGTTCGATTCCACAAATAGTGGAGCTGAATGATGATGAGGAATGCTACCAGGTGGCGGTGATTATTGAAGAAGTCATTGTCGACGACAAATGAAATTTCGTTCGCTCACTGAAGAAGTTGAACGCCATGGAAACGTGGTTTCTTGAACCCCCGATGGGTACAGAGATGGTTTCTGGTTTTGGAAAACCAGATTGTGGTTTGCGTCAAAATGAGGGTTTGAATTTCAAATCAGGGTTGCCAATTGGCACTCGGTATTCTAGAAGGGCTGTATGAACAATTTTGACCCTGTAGAGGAGACGGGAAGAGCCGAGAAGGGGAGGTCATTGTCATCCTACTCGAATTTATCTGGCTTTTCAAATCAGTCAGGGAGAATTGATGGTTCTAACCTTCCACTAAGGAAGGCCTTAAGTGCTTATCATAGGATTGGATTGTCTTTTCCTTGGAAGAAGGGGCTCGATTTTTGTAGGCCAAGAAATGCCCTCCTATCATTCGGTGATTTTAAATCATGGATGGATAGACAAGGGGCAAATGAAGACTTTCAAAACTACCCCTACCCTTCTTGAACAAAAGATTAGGTATTATCTCATTTCAGCCAGAATGAGAGGGCATTACGAAGGAGAGAAATTTAAGGGATGTTGGGGTGAACCCAAGTATAGGAAGGTCTCTCCGTCGATTCGGTGGAGTTTGGGAGCAAGAAGAACCCTCTTCAGTGAGTGACTGCTCCAATCAAATGCGAGCCGAGGTGGAAGGGGATCAGCACCAATGTTCAGAACCTCTGTATTGTGGTTTGGATAATCCCACCACTAAAATCATAGACTTCGAGAACCATAAAAGTGATGGGAATGTCAAGAATCTAAAGGCACTTCAGTTTGCTAAAGGAACCCCTAATGGGGTTGATGTCGCTCAGGGTAATGCTACGAGAGATATAACCCTTATGAGAGGGGCTCGAAGGGAGGTACACCATAATCATGTTACACGAAGTTCCTTGTCTGAGCCTATCTCCAATTCTTGTAAGCCATTGTATCAAGGCAGATTCCAGAACCCCCTAGCAATAGTTCCTGTAGAAGAAAATGTTATGCCCCTACCGAATGTTTCTTTTTGGGTTTTATCCCAAATCCATGTCGTGAGCCAGTTTTTAGGAATGTCGTTTGAGGGGGTTGAACATCATGCTATTGAGTTGTTTACAGCTTTGGAGAAGGAGATATCGACTTCAGGGTCTGAAAAGAATCATCGATGCATGAGTCAGGAGGTGAGAAGCTTACAATCCTCCGTTCATCATGGTATCAGCAAAAGCAGCAGGAGACAAGGAGTATGCCCCTTATGAGGGGTGTAAATGTTCCAGTATCTTAAGGGCTACTCTTGGTTGAAATGAATCCTTCTATCCTTTCGTGGAATGTGCGAGGTTTGGGTAGAATTGAGAAAAAAGTGATTATTAAAAATGTGGTCCGTGCCAGTAAGGCTGAAGTGATCATTTTGCAAGAGACGAAGCTGAAGAATATGGATAGGGGAGTCCTCCGTCAGGTGTGCCCATCTGGATCCTTCGATGGCATTTGCCTCCATTCTGTAGGCGCTTAAAGGGGTATTTGGGTTTTCTGGGATGAGGGAGTGATTGAGATTGTGGACTCCATGATAGGAAACTTCTTAGTTTCAGTTCGAGGCAAATTTAAAGGGTCAAACATTTATTGGCTGATTACTAGGATTATGGCCCATGCGAAGGTAGCCTGTTGCAGGCCTTTTTGGAGGAGGTAAGGAGTATAAGGGAGTCCTAGCCTGGTCCTTGGTGCTTGGGGGGTGATTTTAATGAAGTCATGGAGCCGAATGATAGGAATAGGGGAGGTGTTCTATCCAGGAATATGGTTTCTTTTGCAGATTTTATGGATGAGCATGCTTTCAGGGAGCTTCCAATTTCAGGGACCGAGTACACATGGTCTAACATGCAGGAAGTCCCATGCCTCAATAAATTAAACCGTTTCTTCTTGTTTGCAAAATGGGATTCTTGTTTTCCATTATCAAAAGGTGAGTCAAGGCCAAGACCGACTTCTGACCACATTCCTATTCTTTTGAACGGAAAATGTGTTATGACAGAACCAAGGCCTTTTAAATTTGAGAACATGTGGCTAAAATACCCAAGGTTTGTAGATCTTGTAAATAGCTAGTGGACAAGCTATTGTGTGATGGGGAATCCAGGTCAGCAAATGAGATTAAAGCTCAAAATGCTTAGGCAAAGCTTGAAGGTGTGGAATAAGAAAGTGTTTGGTTGCGTTGAGGAAAAAAAAAGCGCCTTCTAGAAGAGATACAGCATTGGAATTGTATAGAAGAAAATAGGTGTTATCCTAAGCGGAGAGAGGTCTTCGGGATTTTCCAAAGCAAGAATATGCAAATGTTGTAGACCTGGAGGAGATCAAATGGCGATAGAAAGCTAAAGTTCAATGGTTAAAAGAGGGTGATAACAATACAAAATTTTTCCAAAGGATGGCCTTTGCAAAAAGGAACACAAATCTTCTTTTTAAGCTGAAAATCAACAATGAGGTGGTGGAGGACATGCCGAGAATTAATAATCATGTAGCAGAATTTTTTATGGAGTTATACCAAGACCCAGGCTTCGTGAGACCTAAGCTAGACGGGATGATGTTCAAAAATCTAGAGGTCCATCAAAAGGAATGTTTTGAAAGGCCCTTTGAGGAGGGTGAAGTGAAAAAGGTTATTTGGAGCATCGAGAATGATAAAGCTCCAAGCTCAAATGGCTTCACTGTGGCATTCTATAAAGAATGTTGGGAAGTGCTAAAAAGAGATGTGATGGAAACATTTGAAGATTTTCATAGGGAGGAATTTCTAGATAAAGGTAGTAATGCTTCTTTTATCTCTCTCATCTCAAAAAAAGAAGGGGTTGACTCGATCTCTGATTTCAGACCTATTAGCCTATTGAGCAGCATGTACAAAATTATATCCAAGGTCTTGGCTTGTCGGATGAAAGAGGTTTTGTTGGATATCATCTCCCCGAATCAGAGTGCTTTTATTAGGGGACGTCAAAAGTGTAGATGGAGTTTTGATTGTTAATGAATGCATTAACACAATGTGAAGAATGGGAGGCCGGGTGTTCTTTGTAAGTTGGATATGGAAAAAGCGTATGACAGAGTGAATTGGGATTTTCTGGACTACATACTTGGTAGATTTGGTATTTGCACTAAGTGGAGAAACTGGATGAAGAAGTATTATGGGACTACTTCTTTTTCGATCCTTCTAAATGGTGCATCAATGGAGTACTTTCACGGGACTAGTGGGTTAAGGCAAGGAGATCACTTGTCTCCTTTCCTATTCCTACTTGTAGCAGAGACCTTTGGGGCTCTTTTGGCTAAGGCTTTTCAAGGAGGATTAATGGAAGGGTTTGAGGTACAGAACAATAGCATGATGGTCTCTCACTTGCAATGCGTTGATGATACCATCGTTTTTTGCAAAAACTCAGCTACACAACTAAAGTACCTTAAATGTGTTATTAGGTGTTTTGAGGCGGTCTTGGGTCTGAGAATAAACCTCTCTAAAAGCAGCATTTATGGGGTGAGATGCGTGCAGGATGTGGGGAGCCTAACTCATATTCTAGGCTGTAAGTTGGGTTCGCTTCCTTCTTCCTACTTGGGTCTTCCTATGGGCGCCTCGTATAAGAACAAAAAATTGTGGAATCATGTTATTGAATGTATCCACAATCGGCTTGTAGGCTAAAAAGGGTTATACCCATCCAAAGGGGGAAGGGTCACCCTAATAAAGTCAGTACTTGCAAGTCTGCCTACCTACTATATTTCCCTCTTTGTGATTCCATCTTCAGTGGCTGACATGATTGAGAAGTGTCAACGAGATTTTCTTTGGGGGGAAAAGGAAGGATGGGGAGGGTTTTCATTTGATTGCTTGGAAAGATGTTTGTAAGCCAAAAGAGAATGGGGGCTAGGAATCCGGAGGATTAGAGAGGTAAATAAAGCCCTCTTAGCTAAATGATTGTGGAGATTTGGTCAAGAGAATGGTAGTTTGTGAAAGGAAGTCATTGCTTCCAAATATGGTCTTGCAAATAAATGGGAAACAAGGAGACCCACATCCTCCCATGGTGAGAGTTGTTGGAAAGGGACTATGCAATTCTTGGGAAAATTTAAGGAAGCAATTCGAATGGAGGTGGGTTCAGGTAGAGACACTCACTTTTGGACCGATCTATGGTGCTCCTCTAGACATTCTCCCCAATATGTCTTATTTGCTCTCAAGATGGGGAATTGGTTACTCAAAGCCTTATTCATTGTCCTTTTGCAAGAGAGGTTTGGGAGGCCATTTTAATAGATTGTGGGATGGCTTGGGTGTTCCCTAACAGCATCGAAGATCTTTTTCAGGGTGGTTTATTGGAAGGACCTCAAAAAGAGGGAAGGTGCTGTGGAGTTTAACATGTCCTACTGTTTGTTGGGCGTTATGGCTAGAAAGAAATCAATGTGTGTTTGAAAATCAAGCTAAACCTTCTAACAATGTATATAATAGATAATAGAGCTAAAGATTTATTTTGTTTTGGGGGGGTTCTTCTATTGTGGATATGAAAAGAGGGTGGGGAACATTAAAAGAGATTTCCCGTATATGTAAGCCTTGTGCTTGTGGTTTTTTGGGGATATCTTGTCCCCTTTAATAAAATTATGTTTATCAAAAAAAAAAAAAAAAAAAAAAACCTTAAGAAGAATAATTAAAATCAATCTACTGAACACAACGTAGAGACTAACCATGTTTCTCCAACTTCTTTTTTCTTCACATTATATCTTCCCGCATCAATTATTTCAACAAATAAGCAAAAGCACATAAAATAAATAAAAATTACTTTTTTTCTTTCAGTTCAGGCGGGCCGTGGTTTCACTTGCAACTAAGTTTATCCAACCCATAGAAGAGGGCAATGACTCGCCTATCAAAATCAGATCTTTCAGTTATCAAATCTGCTTCCACACACGCTTACCTAGTCGTCGCCGACGAATCCACAATCAATTTGTTAAACGCAATAATCAGATCTGCCTCCACCCACTACCCAGCCATCGCCGACGAATCCACGGTCATTTCACAGAGAGAGATCTCCAACGAGTCAGAGTCTCAGAGACCTCCTCCATCTGTTCCTGTTCCCTGCGTGTCTACTACGTTAGCTTTGGAAATTATTGATTAGACTGCTTGGCAATACTTGTGAAAGAGGATCGCCAGAAGTCTACAGCCGAGAGTAGTTCCCAACATGGGCTATGGCTATGCTTGAAAGTAAGATGACATCAACCTGGCCCATCCCAGAACATCCATATTTCCTTTTTTTTCTAAAGAAAAGGATCTGTTACATTCAATTTGTCTGTTCCCTCATGTCTCCCTACACAAAAGATGAGGTGTACAAGATTAAGGCCCTGTTTGGTTCAGATTTTGATTTTGATTCTGGATTCTCATAATCAGATTATCAGAATCCAGAATCCCATTTGGTCAAACCTGATTCTGGAAGCTGATTTCACTTTACAAAATCAGAATTCTATTAGGTTGAATAATGTTCAGAATTGATAATTCAATAAAATTTATGCATAAAATACCTAAAGTGCCCATAAATGAGATATTAGAGTACGAAAATCATAGTAGACGCATAAAAACTAAACTACATAAATGAGAATATTTAAGTTAAATTCTAAACTCAGAACTGGACACTAACAATTCTGCATTTCCTGAGGAACATTTGTAGTTTCCATTTGTGCTCAATGAATAGAGAAAGATTTATGTAAAAATTTATATTCCTTGCAGACGATCAGATTTATGTATTATCGACTTTTCCTTTTTGTGAGAAAGATGAACTTAAAACACATGACCTCATGGCCGAATGCAGTACATCAACCAGTGCCATCAATCGTAGAAGAGTTCTTGAATTACAGAAAGGGTGATATTGAATAAGAACTACAGTATAAAATAAAAAAAAACAACAAATTTTGGATGAAGTTATGCCCAAAACCAATCAAAAAATAAAGCAATGAAAATACTCTCGTTATGATCAAAACAGAACCAATAAAGAATTAAAGATGAATCAAACTTATACACACACTAATCAACCTGAATCAGACTGAGTGTATAAAATACATCACTAGCAGTTTCAATAATCAGTTGCAGTGTAAGCTATCAATTAAGTCTGGCCCAGAATCCAAGTCTGATTTCCTGTTAGTATAAAAGAGGTTACGAACTTGCTGTAATCTGGGGGTCTTAAAGGTTCTATCTGAGGCCTATTTCAAGGACTTACATGGTAGAGAACTGTAACCTATGACAGAAAGGGTTAACACTGGTTAAGGGCTAATCAGGGTCTCAAACAGTAGGTAAAATGGGACTGATTATAGGCTGTAACAGAGGTAAACATAGGACTATTTGTGGGTTTAAAAGGCTGGTAGGAAGGGTTTTTATTATGTTACAGATCAGGGACTGAAATAGGATCTGAAACACAGATGAATAGGGCTGGTTTCAAGGTTAACAGCTATGTTTAACAGGGGGGTTTACAGGGTCAAAATAAAGGTTCTGTATAACAGCAAGAAAATCTAAGGTATGGGGTATAGCCTGAAGGTTTAAAGTGGGACAATCAAGGAGATATGATAAAACTGATCAGATTTATGTAATTGGAGCACCAAGCTGAAGTACCAGGGATTAACAAAGGTTTTATATTACTGGTGAAACTTAAACACGTGACCTCATGGCCGGATGCAGTACATCAACCAGTGTCATCAATCGTAGAAGTGTTCTTGAATTACAGAAAGGGCAATATTGAATAAGAACTACAGTGAAAAAGAAAAAAAAAACCAAATTTTCAAAGAAAATTCAGAGAGAAGGAAAAAAAAAACCCATATGATCATTGGGGATTCTTAGAATTATGGAAACAGCACAACACACCCCCATTAAAGCTACATGATGAGGAAGACTAAAACAAGGCAATTCCATACATTTCCGTAGCTTCTCAAACAAAAAGAAATGAGAAAAACCCAGATGCGAAAAAGTTCCAAAGTACCAGGAAGAGAGCTTCTGAAGACCGAAACTCTTGGAGTTCGCGCGATGAAATGAAGGTATTCTCATAAGAAGTGGAGCTGGGTATGTTAGCTCTGCAGAGGTAATGCTGCCGCTAAACAACCCAACCCTTCAAAGGGTTTCCATAATTCTCTCTCCAATCTCTGTCTGTCCACGAAACTTCACTCATGAGGCAGGTCTGAGAGACAATCGGGATGAGAGAGAGAGAGAGAGAAAGTCTGAGAGATAGCCAGGATGAGAGAGAGAGAAAGCAAGGACGAGGGAGAAGAGAAATAGAGAGAGGAAGGAGAGATGAGAGGAATAAGAGAGAGCTGAGATGAGAGAGATAGAGAGAGACGATGCTGAACCGATTCTTCTTTTTGGCGAAAACAGAAGAAAACAAAAAACAAAAACCTAGTTTTCGTTGGGGAAGAAACTAACCTTGGATATGGAATCGCTTTCCGTCGAGTTCTCACTGCGACGAAGAAGAGGAGACC
>JAOXJP010025789.1:0-17067 GCA_025762735.1 Platanus orientalis
ACTCACACTAATTGTCATATATATATATATATATATATATATATATATATATATATATATATCATATCTTTCTTAACACCTTAAGGCTTCTAAGCAATGTTTAAGAACTTGGATTGGCTCAGTGACTTGAAAGTCTACTGATCTAAGTTATTTGGTAACTCGTTCCCAATACTCAAATATATATTAATATTTAATATTTATATAATAATAATAATAATAATAATAATAATAATTAATAGTTAAAAAAATAGATTTTTTTTTCTTATATAAGAAAATTGAAAACATGAATGACAAAAGGGAGGATGTAGACTTGGAATAGAATAGACTGAAGGGAAGACAACATGAGAGGTAATGCAAACATTTTAGCTTTCACATTGGATTAAAGGGCATTATGATAAAAAACGAAGTTATTCAGCCAATTTCATGGAAAACTCATCCGAGTTACTTGGAAAACTCAGGCAAATTACCTGGTGACTCAGTCAACTAAGAACCCTACTAGTAACTCAGCCCAATCTCCTAGTTAACTAGCTGGTTTTTTAAACACTATTTTAATTTACCTCTTAATATGATATAGAGCAAGATTATCTATGGATTCATACCTAGTTCTCTTGCAATTATTGTCAAGACTATTGGATTAAAACCAACTACTTTGAGGAAAGAAGACATAAAATCAAGATAATAGTGTGTTTTTGATGTCAACAAACATTAAAAAAATAAAACTATTTTGTTGTATAACTAATGGAGACTTGAAATTTCATTCCAATAACTTGAAAATGTTAAGATACAAGATAGTATTTATAAGTTACATTACAAAACAAATTTGGACTCACATTTACTCTTTTAGACTTTCTATTTATCAAACCACCAACCTATTAAATGAAAATACATGTATGTAAAACTCCAAAATATTTCAAAACTCTAAAACCCAATAAAAAACTTGTAAACCAAAAGGACTTCTAATCTTCCAAAAAAGAAGTTAATGGGCCTAACTTAATTAACATTAACATTCAAGTAATGACAATGTTGAAATAGATTCAACGAACACCTTGACTTTAAGTTTGATGCTTTTAACTTTTGGGATTATGTGTCCGACAGCAGCCCAAACCAATTCAAAACTTTTAAGGTTGAAATATGATAAGTCAAACTTCTTAAAAAGAGAAAAGTTGAAGTTTCTGTCTTAATCTTATTAGAAAAGGAATATGAGAATCTAAAAAGTACAAGGGATTAGAAAAGATTAGAAAAGGATTTAAATGCAATGCAATAATCCTATTTGACATTTGATTGCTAAGAAATAGAAAACACCTTTTTTGGAATCCACAAGAGATCAACGGTCAACATAACAAGGAGGAGTTTCCACCGGATTTGGTCACAAATCTGACCTTCTGAGACGGAAAAGGAAAACAAAAAAAATACAAAGAGATGGATTCCATTGGATTTGCACAGAAATCAATAGATTTCTAATCTGGTCAACCAGATGTGTGGAATCCGTCAAATCAATGAAATCCTTCTCCGGCTTCCACCGGATTTGGCCCAAATCCGGACATCCAGACACAGCCTAAACTGACTTCAAGAAACCTAACCTAGATTAACACAATATTAGCAAAAGTAAAAAGTATTTTCAAATATTCTGAATTTAAAATACCACTGTAATAGAAATCCCAATTTCTTTTGGAGTTTTTGAATTTGGCCCTCTTGTGAGGTGGTACATACAAAAGGCCAATGGCCATGCATGGCTACATCACAACCTCTCTTGCTTACTCTTCAATCAACCGTAAGGCAATTATCAATCCTTCTGGGTTTTAACCATATGCAGCTTTGCACTTTCTCTTGTACTATTCTAGACATCCTATAAACCAATGTATGTTTTTTTTCTCCAATACATATGTTGCTAAAGAAACCCATCCCACTTTTGGTTATTTTTATAGCATTTTTGTTCCCTGCTAAGATTTCCTTGATATCAAACGCATTAGCTTCTATTGTGATGATCTTTCTCATGGTATTCTCTTGTAGCTCCATATTTCTCATGCACAAAGAGTAGATCCTACCATGCCCGACACCATCAAGAAGATGATTATAGTATGATCTAAATTTTACTATTTTCTTTGTTATTTTTTAGATTTAACAAAATAAATAGGAAAGTAAACTCTCTTCACTTTTCCTTTTTTTCATTTTCCTTCCCTTCATATTTTGGTACTCTCTGCCCTACACAGACACATCCCATATTTCTAACCAGGAATAGGAGTTATTGACTTGATGTTGTGTTGCATGCTTGAGAGCAACTTGCTTTGTAACCAACTGAATTAAGGTGTGCATCTTTAAGTTGCAACATCATACATTAGTTTATTGAAAGTGCTAAGCAAAAACATGAAGGTGCAAATATTTTCTAATGGTTTGAAATTTCTCTGAAATTGCACTTCACTCATTTCTTACCCTCCAATCACTTCTTAATCATTTATCGCTCCTCGTTTCCCAAGAATTTATAAAGCCTTGCGTCCTGCTTCTCATTTTCAAATTGATTCTTGCTTTTGCTTCTCGTTCTAGTGGCTATGGTACAGTTATTAGATATATCAAACCATTCTCAGCTAAAACACATGTACTTTAATGTGTAATGTGAGTATGCCACTAATCCAAAACCAAGCATCAAAATAAGCACTTTATCTACCCCTTTCTTCCTTGCAGATAATTGACAAAAAATCTTGTCAAAAATCAATAATAAATTACTATTTGTGTTATAGCAGCATTTTTCTTAGGAATAAAATGAAGAGAAATAAGTCATGAAATAGCAGCCAACACGTTGAGATCATAGGAAAAGCTATGCTAAAACTGATAGCAAAAAAGACACCTAGATGTATATGTGATAAACAAATAATCCTGACACTTTTCAGTCATTCTCTGAGTTCAGGTAAACATAAATCAACACTATAACCTATTGTAAAATCTGAGTCAGCTCCTTTGCATCCCATGAAACTGAGATATTTCAATAAAGTATAAACATCATCATATCAAATCAGGTCTCTTCTAAGAAGATATCAAAGACATGATTAAACTCACCTCAGCATGAAGTTTTGCCATAGGCATCCATTCTCCTGGGCCGCATAGATCAGACAGCACAGTAGCTACAGAAGAAACAACATCCTTTTCCTGTAACTGCTGAAGTTCAAGATTGTCTGTATTCCTTTCAACCCTTGACCTTGCCTCTCCCTTCTTCTCTGCAAAGACTCGAGATGGTTATTATGGTATCACATCAACATATTATTGAGGGCACATAATGAGATCACTAGTCAAAATTTAAAAATTTAAAAACCATTAAGCAAGGAATCAAAGTTCATACAAATATGAAAATGAAGTTATGCTTCAAGAACATGTGCATTGTCATCAAATTGATGAATGAAATAACAACAACAATATAAATAAGAGTCAAAGTTTATTGCAAATATAGAAGCTAAATAAAAATTTTAAAAAGAAAAATGAAGTTGTTATGCTTCAAAAAATCATGCATTGTAGTTAGTTTTTTGGTGGTGGGAAACTTAGCTATGATGGAGTAATTAAAATTTAATTTCCAAGTTGGTCATGAATGACGAACAGTCACAAACCACAATACAGTCGTGCAACACCACTTGGTACAACTTTCCAATTCAGTTGCACCACTCAGTTGCTACTATTATGCTTAGTCGCGGTTTAATTTGCAAATTGCAATTTTTTGAGTTTTCTTATTTTATTCAATTTTAGAGTTTAGTTAACTGATTTATTCGAGCATAGAAGGTATTGTTATCACGTTTCTTGAAGATAATTGAAGCCTCCTAGTAACGTGCAAAGGGATAGCAGTCAATCTAACTTTGGGATACAATCTAGCTCGATAAAACATTTGTCTCTCTACAGATTCACTCTCTGATAGAGATGAATGAAACATCATTTTTGTTTTTAAAGACCAAAAGTCCAAGGTTTAATTTTGCAGAAAATTCGATAGCATAACAGTATTGTAAAATGGTTTTCTCAAATCAGACCACTCAAGAGATCAACGTGAGTTCCCACAAAGAGAATACCGGATCTCAAATAGATGTTACTCTTGGTTAAATCATGAAACCGCCCTTGATGGAGGGTGTGATTCTAACAAGAGTCTTGAATCAAGAACTCAAAGTTATACACTTCTCAAAAGAAGATAACCATGTTTAAGATCCACATGCATATAGAGAAGAGAGAAAGAGAGGGATTAAGAAGATGAAGATCATGGGAGTATAGCATTTCCTTCTTCTTCTTCAGAGAAACTCTCTGGAATACACAATAGCCTCATTCTTCTTCCACGTTTTTTTTTTTTTTGTTTTTTTGAGAAAAAACCCTAATGCAGCCACTTAAACCACATGTTCAAAATTCTCTAAAGATTATTCTATTTCTTTTTGGTTTCTGCGATATTTATAGAAGAGAGTGGAAACTAGGGCTTTTGAGGCAACCTAATGATGTGTGAGAGAGAAGGGAGTGCGGAAACCCTAGTCTATACCCACATGTCTCATCTAAAAGAGGGAAGTGGGAGTTGTCTGGTCACCACTCTCACTCTCTCTTATTTCAAAATATCTCAATAATCCCCCACTTATTTTAATTTTTATTCAAAACAGGTATTAAGGGTTTTTAAAGAGAAGTCGTTTCATATAAGTAAATGTGGTGTCAACCTTGAACCTTTATATAGTGTAAACAAAATATTATCTTTTGAAACACAGTAGACAAAGCCTTGAACTATTCTTTATTGACAAACAACTTGTTACATACACAATCCTCATAACAAGGTTTTACTCATTCATACAGATTAGCAATTTAAGGTTGTTGTTGTATCCCTATTTACTCAGCACTCTAGAGATAGCCTAAATCACATAAAAAGTGACCAGTTTTCACACTCAAATAGGTGAGCTTTTACCAAAAGCGTATGCTTGCCGAACCTATTTGGGCATACAGAACTCATTAAGAGAACTTAATTTCTCAACCTTCATCATCTGTGAGAAAAAACATTTGTAGGCTAACAACACATTGTTCTACAGGAACCACCATCTATAAGAACATCACATATCATCTACAAGTAATCCATTTGCAAGTTTACATAGGAAGGGACAAATTTCATTAAATGAAAATTATGCTTAAAACTGATTATATTTGGCTCGTTATCCCTTTAAACCTAATTAACATAGAGTGCTACCAGGTTGGTTTCTCAATGAACCTTGGATAGTTAGGTTGGGTTTATATCAGTACACCTTTTACAAGCTTATTAGTCCCACATTCAATGGACATAGAGCTAACTCCTTATTAAAGCCTTTTGATAATGGGTCTGTCAAAATCTCTTTGGACTTCACATACTATACAACCATAATGCCGTCAATGATAAGACCCCTCACATGATTGTGCTTCTAGCATACAGTTATGACTTTCCCATTGTAATTCTCACTTTTTGCTTTGAATTTAACATCTTGGTTATCTTAGTAAATGGTTATTCTTGGCATATCCCATATTGGCATATCTACCAATACATTCCTTAACTATTCTACTTCCTCTCATACCGATGATAGGGCTACAAACTATGACTCCATGTAGGAATGGATTAAACACGCTCGTCTTTTGGATTTTCAAGAGATAGCTCCTCCTGCCAATGTATAAATCCAAGCATTCATTGATTTGAACTCATCTAAATCCAAATTCTAGGTAGCATCATTGTATCCCTCAACCACAATGGGATATTTTTCTTAATGCGGGTCATAGTTCATGGCTCCTTTCAGATGCCTCAAAACTAAATTCAGTGCACTCTAGTGCACAATACTTGGGTTACTCTTATATCTACTTAATATCCCTACTACAAGGCAATATCTAGCTTGGTGCAGTACATGTCATTCATTAAGCAATCGATAACTTGTGAGTACTCATATTACGATATATGGTCTCATTTGTTCTTCATTAACCTTAGGTTGGGATTCACAGGCATGGGTGCCGGATTACATTTGAACATGTTGAATCTTCTAAGAAACTTCTCTACATAGTTGGATTGTGAAATCATGATCTCATCATCATCTCAGATAATCCTGATTCTCAAGATAACTTTTACAACCCCTTAGTCCTTCATGTAGAATATTGATGAAGGAAACCTCTTTGCATCCTTGACACAACATAAATCGGTTCCAAAGATGAGCATGTCATCAACATATAAACTAATTATCACACATGACTCTCCATTAGTATTTGATAGACACACATGTCTCCGTCTTTGGATTTAAATCCATTGCCAATGAGAGTTTGTGGAATTTGTCATGACATTGCTTGGATTCTTTCTTTAACATATAAGGATCTTATCAGCTTGCATACTTTTTTTTTTCTTGTCATGGCATGACATCCTTCTTAATGATCCATTTAAATCTCTTCTTCTAGTTGGCCATTCAGGAAGGCTATCTTTACATCCATCTGTTGTATAATTAGATTCTTGATCGTAGACACAACAACCATTAAAAACCTAATAGTTGATATTTTTGCTATTGGGGCATATGTATCGAAGTAATCAAAGTGTTTCTTCTTCTTGAACCTTTTAGTCACCAATCGAGCATAATATTTATCAACTGTTCCATCAAGTTTCATCTTTCTTTTGAATATCCACTTGCACCCAATTGGTTTGCACCCTTAAGGAAGATCCACCAATATCTAAGTTTTGTTGGACATTATTAAGTGCATTTCATCATTTACCGCCTCTTTGTAGAACATCACATCATGCGATTTCATGGATTCTTAGTAGGAAAGTGGATCTCCTTCAGCCATGCAGACTACGAAGTTAAGATCAAAGTCCTTGTGCTTCCTATTTCCCTTGCTCTATTGAGGTGTGAGTTATACATATTCAGTGGGTCTATCCCTTTTCCTTGAAACAGATTCATGAACCCCCATTATTTTCAAGTTCTTGAATGAAAAATTGTCCTTGAAGAATTCATCATCAATGGATTCTACGATGGTGAGTGGAACAGGAGTTTCCGGATTAAAAAATATGTATGCTTTGCTTGTAATTGAATAACCAATTAATGCATAGTCAATTCCTCTTGGACCTACTTAGAGGTGTGCTCATGCGACAACTTCACTTGAACAAGACAACCCTAGGTTTTAAAGTATCTTACGTTGGGTTTTCTTCCTTTCCATTATGTGTTAGATATTTTTGTATTGTCAATGTCCATTCCAAAACAAGTGTAAAGAGTGTATATATAGTTTGATCATGTAGTAGAATTTTGCATATATTTTGTATATCTATGTAAGTCCAAATATAGAGTCTAGGAAAGCGTCAAGAAGATGGACTCGAAAGCTAGAATGACCATAAGCCAAAGAGACTCAAGCATTTGTTGAAGAATCTTAAGTCTCAAGAGCAAGCTACCTTCAGAAAGCCAACTCCCGAAATTTAAAGGTAAAATTGTAAAATGTTGGTAAGTGGTAATGGAGTATTTGGGTATAAACCAAACCTTAGTTGGACTTATAATGGCTTAAAAATGGATCACCCAAACCTAGAAAAAGTTTCATAAAGATTGGACCAATGATGGACCAAATTAGAAAAAAAATAAGTTGAATAAAAATGTATTGAAGAAGAAAAATTGCCCAACTTAAAATGACCATGACTTTTGATCAAGATGTCTACTCAAGGCTCGTAAGTACTCAAAACGAGCGGCTTGATGAGATCTTTATGAAAATGAAAAGATCTCTTATTATAAATATTAGTAATAACTATTTTTTGACTATTTTAATAGATCCATTGGAGGATCCCCTGGGCTAGTTTTTCAAATCTATAAATAAGAGAATAAGCCCCATTAGTTAGTACAACATATATGAATGATTCTATAGTTACATTATGGTGAATTTAAACAAAAAATAGTGGGAAAAAGTTCTTATGAGGTAAATTAGCTTGGCTTATGACCTTGAGTGAATTTCATATAGTTAAACTTCTACCAAAGTCTGAAGAGAGCTTCCCAAAACATTTAGTTACATCCTTTGAAAGTAAAAGAAGAGTGTTTTTACAAATCAAATTAGTCTATATAAGAGGCAACCTAAAGAAAGAAGTTCTACACTTTAACGTGTTTGTAGCTTTGGCCAAAGTCATCAGAGATGGATTCTCACCACACTTTTCATAATCAAGTGAAGCATAGTCCATCGGAGTCACTAGGAGCACACTTACAAGGGAGTGGATTCTCTAGAACTTGTAAGTAAATCTTCAGGTTTATTAACTTTCCTATAATGGTTAGGATAATTATTAATAAAAATTAAATAGGTTGAGAGGATCCAGTTGGATAGTGGACGTAGGCTCAGAGTGCCAAACCACTTTAAATCTTGGTGTTGTGATTTGTCTCTATGATTTTTGTGTGGTGCGTGCTTATTTCCTACTCTCATTTATTTGGTTTACTTGTTCAATTTATGCTGCAATCTTAATTAATCCAAAAATAAATCAAAGAAGGGTTTAAATAGTTATAAGAATTTTAAATAACTGTAGATCCTATTTACCCCCTTTATAATCTTTGGATCACACCATTTTGGGAATTTCAATATGGAGTAACGTCCAATTTCTTCTAAGAAACTCGGTTTTGTACATGATAAGTAACCATCAATGCTTCACCTTATAGATTTGGGAATACTCTATAGCTTGTCAACATTGCATTAACCATTTTAGTCAAAATGTGATTCTTTTTTTAAGAACCTCTATTTTGTTATGGTGTGTACAGTATTGAGGTCTCTCTATGGATACCACAGTCTTCACAAAACTTGGAATTCAGAGTCCATTTATTCACCTTCTTTGTTTGACCTCAAAACCTTGATCTTCAAGTCAATAAGATTCTTAATTTTAGCTTTGTAGGTCTCGAACTTTTTAAATGCTTCATCCTTAGTCCTTAGAAAGAAAGAAAAAAACATAAGTGTATTTAGACACATCTTCGATGAATGTTATGAAGTATCTCTTTCCTTCTCTAGATAGTGCGTAAGTCATTTCATAAATATCACTATGGATAAGATCTAGCACATTTGATGATATTTTCACATTTGTGAATGAACTGTGTGATCTGGCATTTGCTACATGTGATGCACTTGTCACTTGTTGCATTACCTAGATTGATAATTAATCTTAGATTTGCCATATATTTGATTTTTTTTATAATAATCATGTCCTAATTTACCATGCCGAAGATCATAAGACTCATTCAAATAAGCAAAAGTAAAAGGAATTTCATTGATAATGCTAAGCTTGAACATTCTAGAGGTAGAAAATCCTTTGCCTACAAACACAACATACTTAGAAATTACAACTCTATAAGACTGAAACACCATCTTGAATCCATATTTGCTCAGAAGTGATCCAAAAACCAAGTTCTTCTTGATGTCAGGCACATGTAGGACTTCTCTGAGGGTAACAGTCTTCCTAGAGGTAAACCATAGTTCCACTATGCCTTTTCAAATTATATTGGAGGATGCGGAATTTCTCATGAGCATATTCATGCCATCCCCCATTACTTCGTAAGAGAAAAACAAGTTTTTGTTTCCATAAATGTGTCATGTGACACCAGTGTAAACCCACCAATTGACTTCCTTTCCCACTATAGAGGCTTCAGTGATTACAGTTGTCATATCATCGTTATGAATCCTTCTCTTGTTCTTATTCTTCTTGTTGTTGTAGTTGTCATCATCACCATTCTTCTTATGGTAGCAAAATCTAGCCACATGCCCTGGTTTTCCACAGTTATAGCAATAAAACTTGCTCTTTGGCCTCTCAATAGGTATCTTCTTACCTTTGGCAAGCTTCTTTAATTCTTTATTATTTGGTGTGAAGTGACCCATGGGTTTGGCTTCCACCACATGTGCCTTTTTAGTTTGTTTTGGTTTCTTGTCCTTTCTTCTAGCTAGTTCTTCAACTCATAGATGATGCATCAAAATGTAAAGTTGTATGTTATCTCTTTTATGCACAAACTTGGTCTTTTATTTTTACCCAGAAAGATGTAACTTGGAAATCAACATATTGACATGGAAGATAGGATCTAGATTCATTCATGTATCATTGATAGCATCAATGATTTTTTAGAACTCAACTTGTTTTAGAACAGATTTTGTATCCACCATCTTAAGCTCTCCATAGTTCTAAACATGAAATTTCTTATCACCCTCAGTTTATCCTCTTTAGATAGTAGTCATAGCTTCTCGTAAGTCCTTTAAATTTTTAGTCTTCTCCGCAAATTGGTTGAAGAGACTGTCAAAAAGTGTCTTAATAGTGAAGTGGTGACACTTGTAATCAGTAGCCCTCCAATCTATGTTGGTTTTAACAGAAACATCAATTTCTTCCTCCATTACCTCATGCTCAAAAAGAATAATTGGTGGTTCTTTAGTCAATACATAGTGGATATCATGGTGTCTCAGAATATATTCCAATTTTTCTTCCCATCTTTCAAAATTCTCTCCATTGAATTGGTTGATTCGAAGTGGTAAATCTCAAGTTGGCCCATGGGAGTGGAAATATCTTCAAATTGTTAGTTTTTTGTTGGTGGGAAACTCAACTATGATGGAATAATTAAATATTAATTTCTAAGTTGGTCATGAATGAGGATTAGTCGTGGACCACAATACAGTCCCTAAAACAATTCACGTAATACCACTTGGTACAATTTTCCAATTTAGTCGTGGCACTTTGTTCAGTCACAACACTCAGTCATGACTCTCAGTCATGGTTTAATCTGCAAATTGCAATTTTTTAATTCTTATATTCTTCAATTTTAGAGTTTAGTTAACTGATTCATCTAAGCATAGAAGGTCTTGTTAACACGTTTTTTGAAGATAGTCGAGGCCTCCCAAGAACGTGCAAAGGATAATGGTCAAGCTAACTTCAAGATACAATCTAGCTTGGGCAGAAACCTTGTCTCTCTATGGATTTTTACTCTCTAATAGGGATGACTAAAACCTCGTTGTTGTTCTTAAAGCCTAAATTCCCAATGTTTAATTTTGCAGAAAATCCAATAGCATAACGAAGATATAAAACGGCTTTCTCAAATCAGATTACTCAAGAGATCAACATGAGTTCTCACAAGGAGAATACCGGATCTCAAGAGGATGTTTAAATTAGGTGACCTCCCTCGATAGAGAGTGCAATTCCAACAAGAGTCTTGAATCAAGAACTCAAAGCTATATGCTTCTCAAAAGAAGATAGTCAAGTTCAGGATCCACATGCACACAAAGAAGAGAGAAAGAGAGGGATCAAGAAGAGGAAGATCATGAATAGTGTCATGTTTCCTTCTTCTTCTTTAGAGAAACTCTTTAGAACATGAAACAACTTCTTTCTTCTTCCACTTCTTTACTTTGAGAAAAACCCTAATGCAACCACCAAAAACACACCCACAATTCTCCAAAAATTCTTCTCTTTCTTTTTGGTTTACATGATATTTATAGAGGAGAGGGGAAACTAGGGTTTTTGAGGTATCCCAATGACATGTGAGATAGAGGGGATGAGTAAAGCAACACTAGCCCACTCCCACATGTCTCCTCTAAGGTAGGGAAGTGGGAGATGGCTTGGTCGCCGCTCCCACTCCTTCCTATTTTAAAATATCTCAATAATCGTCATGTACTTAATGAATGGAAGTAAATATATGAAAAGAAGGGCCCGCTGAGATCCCTTTCGTTTACCAAATATTGATTGAGGTCCTTTTGTATTATACTACATGTTATGCATAAAAAAGAAAAGATGAATAAGTAAAAACCATATTATTATTGACACATATAATAGCTTATATCTTAAAAACAATTTTTGAGCATCTCATTGAGTCTTATCAATAGATTTTAGGACAATAGTTACATAATGTAATTATCAATATTAAGTGAAATATTATACTAAATGTTTAACCTATAATTATCCCAGAGGGGAGCATAAAAATTATAATTCATAGCTCTTTCTTTTGCTCCTAGATGAGAGAACCAACTCAATACTTTCAAAAGTTGATAGAAATTTTTTCTATATTGTATCTTGTGGGATTTTCTCCTTTCTTATATATATTTTTTCTTATTAGAATAAAATATTCGTCCATTCCTTTCAACCCACATATCCCAAATGATAGCCAAGAATGCACATCTCCAAAGGAGTTTCCTCGCTTATGTATTGAGCACAACACCAACTTCACATAAAATCTAACTTTTTGAAAGGAAAAAATGGAGTAGTGTAGCATTGCAAAATACCCAACACATGTACAGACTTAAAAAAAATGGAAACCAAAAAGTGACTTTTATTATCAAAATGTTGTTCTATTAAAGAAAGAGCTCTACAAGACTAGAAAACACAGAAAAAAAATCAAGAGCTGATAAGTTCTTCTCATGTACTAAGATCAAGTTACGCTCTAATTTGAACGTAAAACTTTAGTCCTTATTAAATTGGATCAACTCCTTCAGTTTAGTAGGACTTGATAAGTTTGCAAATTATGATGGAATAACTTAATGAAGCCACACTAGATAACTGGGTAATTGGTGAGTCATATATATGTTGTGGTGGAGCCTGATGTGGAAGAAGATGTAGGAGGAGCAAACTTAGTGACAGTTTGGACCGATCCGAAGGGCCCTAGATTGGTCCAACTGGGCTTGGACCAATCAGCAAAAAATGGTGGATCAGCTCAGTGACATTCGGGTGCTGCACAAAGAGAACTCTAGAAGCAAATTGGATCAATCCAACCAAAATGGCAGATCGGTCCGGCAGCTTGGACCGAGCCAAGCATTTTGGCTGATCGGTCTGGCAGTGACTTTTTGCTGTGTATTTTCTTAGAAGGTCCGTGAGAGAGGGATTTTTTTCTTAGTCGACCTTTAAGATATATTTAAACATTCTATTGTTGTCTAGGATTCTATAAGAGAGAAAAGAGAGTGAGAAACTTGTGGTTTGTGAGAGATTGAGAGATAACTTTTGTATTCTTCCAAAGATAATGAAACTTTCTCGACCGCTTCGTGGTTTTTCCCCAATTTGGGATTTTCCACATAAATCCTATGTTTTGTAGGGTGTTCATAGTATGATTTGTTTTGTTTTTGATTGTTATTGTTTTCATCTTATTTAGTTTGATTGTAGGCTTTTGGTATAATTCCCAGCAATGTATTCCTTTACAAACTAATCCTCTTAAAAAATTATATATATATATATATATATGTGTGTGTGTGTGTGTGTGTGTGTGTGTGTTTGATTTAACTCCCTACAAAGACTATATATATATATATATATATGTGTGTGTGTGTGTGTGTGTGTGTGTGTGTGTTTGATTTAACTCCCTACAAAGACTATGTTAGGGATTTACCCTGATCTTAGGATCATGAGAAAACAAAACAAAGCAGAATAAAGATCAAGAATAAAGAACAAACATAGAAAAACATCAGATTTACGTGGTTCACCCACTCAAGTTACGTCCACGGAGTCATTGCAATATTTCACTATGATCAAAGAACAAAAAGTACAAGACGATTCAATTGTTGTGGCCACCCTCAACATTATACATATAATTAGGACTACGTCATACAAGTGTGAAATTACCATAATGCCCCTGCTAAAAGTTCGATCTATGAATCAGAGAAAAGTGTACAGTACTATCAGGCTCCACACTTCGCATCAGAGTATAGATATTTCTACAAGACAATCAACTAATCACACAAAGCAATATCATGATCATCACTACGAGTGAAGCAAAAATCCTATTACATTGAGACCCAAGAAAAGATACTTTATGGTAAAGGCGTGAAGATACTTCCTAAATATTTATAATGCCGTGACTCTGCATGGTGCAAATTAATCGATAATGACATGAATCGAATTGCAAATCAGAAACTCCAGAAAGCAAGCAAAAAATTTATTTCTTGGTATAACATGCGAACAATAATTGACCCCATTCAACGTACATAATAACAATATTAATAATAACAAAAGTAAATAATAATAATAATTGCAGTACATCTGTAATCCCAGATGTGAATCAAATCCAATCTCTTCTTTCCTTTACCCACCACAATTAAAAAAAAAAAATGAACAGGCAGTGCAAATTAAGGAAAAAAAGTTAACTATGGTAACAAAGAAGAAAGATAAAAGGTACTAACTCAAATGCATAGACGATGTTGTCTTTCCAGCAGCATGTCCACCGTGCTCCAACACTTTGTTACCTTGCCCCGGCCTTATTAACTTTTTGTTGATGATATCACTATGGTCATCAACATCATCATCATAATCATCTTTGTCCAAATAATCAATGGATGCCATAGCAGGGCCCTTCTTCTTAGAACCAACAGACGGTGGTTGAGGCAGCGTTTGACGGCCAGGGGCCAAATGCCCGACAGAAGATGGATGGGGCGGCGGGTGGTGGGGAGGAATGTATCGGGAAACATAACCACCAAGGATGCTGCGATTGGGTAAGAGGAAGTAGAACTTCTTGTCACCCATCTGTAGAAGGTCCTGGGAATCAAGCTTCACAGGAGGATTATTGGGGTAGTAATGAACGCCCTCGACCAAGCACCCATTCTTGCCGACCACCTCCAGAGCAAAGCGACGACGCTGAAAGTCATAGAAAATGCGGGCGTGGAGGCGGGAGATGTTCATGCCGCCACCGAGGCTGGAGAGGTCGACATCCACCGTAAAGTTCTTGCTGCTCCGACCCAGGGTAATGGAGTAAGTCTGCATGAAGTATTCAAAGTCCTCACCCTGAAGTTTTGCGAAGCCAACCTCCAAGTCGCCACCACTGCCGCTGCTGCCCATAACGACTATGGTCTTGTACTAGTCTCTTTGGCAGGGAAATGATTTTAAAAGAAGGTTGGGAAGGAAATTGTATTGGAGAGAATGTGAGAGAAGGTTGGCAAAGAAATTGCTTTGGAGAGCAGGTGAGAGAGACTTCTTATAGAAAAAGGAGAGGGAAGGAGAAGGATACTTCCCTAAGTCTATGAAATGTTACCAAAAGGATCCTCTCCTGTGAGTGGAACGGTCTTGCGACAATCCCACAGACACACGTACCCCAAAATGGTGTATTGTCAGTTTTTTGAGGTATGTGTGCATCTCAGACTGTCGCAAGTGTTATATGGAGGCTTCTTCTTGGGCTTGGGCTTTGGTTTGGGCCTAATAACTTGATCCAAGTATTGGTTCACAAAATCCTTGTCATTAATTACCTCGCTTTCAGTTCACGCTTTTGACCCAAACAAGTCAGACCCTGGCTGGTTGGGTGTGGCAAGTGTCTGGCTGGCCGCTGACGTCGACGCGTGGTGAAAACCGGGCGTGAAAAACGAAGCATGGTTACTTAACCCCTCATATTAACCATGGTCAAACTGTGGTTAGGGTTTCAAAAATAACCAAAGCAAACTCATATTCTACCCTTGCTCTACCCTTGTTGATCTCCGTCATCACAAAAACACACTGATGAATCAAAAGAGTGACATAAATGGCTTGCCTTCTTTTGAGCATAAAATTACAAATTATGCCCAAGTTGCAATAGAAATCATGTCTGTTACAAAATTGATGTAGAACCAAAGCACCAAGAAGATTAGTTCAAACACCATTAAAACCTGAGAGAGGTTAAATAATAATATCCTTATCATGTGAATATTTTCGTGGTTGTTTCCTAGTGTATAATTTTCTTTATTATTATTCCTTGTATAGCAGTATTGGCTTGGAAAGTTTGGTAGGTGTAGATTGTAGGTCCCCCCCCCCCCTTTCGGCCTTTTGTTTTTGCAATGAATGTATAAGTTGGAGAAGATAGGAGATTAAAGAAATTTCTCTTATTGGATATCAATAGCCTCAAAGTTGTTTTGCTTCCCTCTTTCTTTGATTTTTTGCTTATCTCTATTGTATTGTATTGGGGATCTTATCATTTGGTCTTAGGATCAGTTTAATCAGCTATGACCACCACACATTTTGGGGCAGATTTAATCACTAAAGGATAACAATGAACAAACAACAAATGGTTACTGAACAAATTTTCTCAAACCTTAAATCTAAGATATTAATGATATAAGGGCTTATCCATGGCCTATTTTGCTAAAAAAAGTAAAGCTTTATGTTCATTTGTAATGTCTCCATCAATAACCTCTTAGTTAGATGTGGCAGATCCACCTATGCAACATGCTACCATGAGCACAAAGTCAACCCAAACTCATTATACCCAAGTTGAATTTTCTTGATTAATGGTAAATATTGGGTCTACCAAGCCCAACTATTTTTCTAGTACAATCTAACACTTGATGAGAAAATATACAATTGGTTGCATTTCATCTTGAGAAAAAAGGCAGTCCAATGGTACCAATTGATGAAAAATATCCATTAAATCTTTTCATTTTCCACATGCACCTGATTTAGAGCATCCAAATAGGCCAAACCTGGGCCAGCACTTGCAAAATTGTAACAAAGAGGGTCATTAAAAAACCATAAAAATTAACATTCAAACATTTAGCAAATCTCACGGTTGAGTTACCTAACTTATTTGTGGCACACCGCTTATTGCAATATTGCCCTGTAATATTGCAATTGAACCCCAAAGATAAGATATTAGCAACTAGGCCATTCCTTCTAGATATTTTGTAAATATGTTCTATTATACAATATTCTTTAAAAAAATCTATAAGATAATAAAGCAATCACCGTCTAACTCCTTTGGTCATTAGAATATGATCTTTAGGAGCTTAGGGTGCATTTGGATTCATAGAATTGGAATTGGCCTTGGAATTTTTATTCTACATAATTGAAAACTGCATAATTGAATTATGTAGCTTTAGAATTTTACCATTTATATATAATGTAGATGGAATTGGAATTCAAAGATCTCAATTATTTGGATGCACTAATATTACTATGGAAATGGAATTGGAATTAATAAACATATGAAATAATCTCATTCATGCTTTTACAAGAGAAATGATCTAGTTCATGCTCCTTATTCATTCCACATGAAATTTAACACATCCATAAACTACAAGAAAATGTGTTTTTAGTAGCAAAATTTTCACGTCAACTTATAAGATGACACTAAAAAACCTATTTTTTGCATCAACTTGAAAATTGACGCTAAAACCCATATTTTTTACATCAACCTGTAAGTTGACATTAAAAAG
>JAOXJP010025798.1:0-17066 GCA_025762735.1 Platanus orientalis
GCCACAAGTGGGCAGGTATCTCCTTCTTGGATTGTAGCCGTGGGCTCCCCAAATCTCTCTCATCCTCTCTTCTCCTCCACAAGTAAGTCTCTCTGCCTTTCTATCTCTATTCAACATCTCTCTCTCCCTTTTCTTTTTTTCTTTCGTTCTTTAATCTTGGTAAGTCTTGCTTTTTTTCTTCTTGTTATTCAATCATTCTTGCTGTTTTCTTTAAATATATTTACTGTTAATTGCTTCCACCATTAACGAACAACAATAACTCTTCAAGAATCTTTCAATATTCAATCTTGTTAGATTTCTTTTGAACCCAAACCTAAAATCAAACCTAAATCTCTTCTTTGTAAGATTTTGCAATTTTCTAGTTTCTTGAATAAACCTTACAACAGCAACTTTCTTATATAAAACTATATATCAAATCTTATTCAAAATTCGTGAAATTTAGATCAATGGTATTTTATAAGCCTAAGATTCCATGCAAAAGTGCAAAATTTTCTGACGCACAGCCCAGGGTATTTTTATCATTTTGCACCTCTGCCCCAGAATTTCCATAATTGATTTTATGGGTTTTCTCCTCTTCTTTCTTCTTGTTTTCTTGTCTAGATTCCTCTAATTCTATTCATTACTTTATATTCTAAATTTTTCTTCAATTTACTAGTGTTCGGGGTGTTTCAGAGACTTTCTTGATTCTTTAATTCTGTCATAAACTTCTGCAAGCTATTTGAACCACCATCCTACATCAAATTTGGTATCAAAGCCAGGTTTGCTATTGGTCCCTATCCAACGGTGTTCCAGCAAAATTTTGTGGGATATATTTCTTTCCTTTTTAGAATTTAATTTGTAACCAGGGGCCTCCCTAAAGACCTTGGAAAGAAATTATTCAAGAGAATCAAGTCTCTTTTTTTAGTAAGGGTTAAGTTTAGGGTCCTAGGTACAATAATAAAAGTAGGGAGTCCAAGTTGGTTTAGGAGTCTAAAGGCCCAAGTCTATATAAAGAATGGTTATTGGGCTATAATCAGTTTTTGATAGTCCCACAAGTGCGCAAGTATCTACTTCTTGGGTTGTAGCCGTGAAGTCCCCAAATCTCTCTCCTCCTCTCTTCTCCTCCACAAGTAAGTCTCTCTCCCTTTCTTTTTCATTCTTTCTTTCTTCAATCTTCTTAGTATTTCTTTCTTTCTTTCTTCTTGCTGCATTCTTTAAATAAATTTGGTGTTAATTGCTTCCACCATTAACGAACAAGAACTCTTCAAGAATTTTTCAAGATTCAATCTTGTTAGGCATTTTTGAACCCAAACCTAAGATCAAACCTAGATCCCATCTTTGTGTGATTTTTCTTTTGGGGTTTCGTCACTACTTCAGTCTACTTCCCATCTATATCTGTTTCTCGAATTCTTTTTCTGATTTCACATCATTCTTGAATCGTTTTATTCCTACAATTTTCTGGTTTATTGAATAAACCCTACAACAGCAACTTTCTAATATAAAATTATATATCAAATCTTATCTAAAATTTGTGAAATTTGGAACAATTGTACTTTATAGACCTAAGATTTAACTTGCAAACTAAGCAGAATTTTCTGACACATGGACAGGGGTATTTTGGTCATTTTTCACCTCTGCCCCAGAATTTCCAGAATTGATTTTCTGGGTTTTTCCTCTTTTTTCTTCTTGTTTTCTTGTCTAGATTCCTCTAATTCTGCTCCTTACTTTCTGTTCTAAGTTTTTCTTCAATTAACTATTGTTTAGGGTGTTTAAGAGACTTTCTTGATTCTTTAATTATGTCCTAAAATTTTGCAAGCTATTTGAACCACCATCTTACATCACCGAGGTCGAAGTCCAGAAATTTGAAGAAAAGGTCAAAGAGTGTTGATGTATATTGGGGTACAATGTATAAGGGTATATTTGTACATGGGTATATGATGGTATACTTGTAAATATATCACACTTGTATTGTTCCCCCTTTTGAATAAAAAAGGTATCATACGTATGTAGGGGGTAGAAATCCCATATACAATTTCCCTTCCTCTCTCTTATCTTCTCCCTCCCTTCTTCTACAAACCCTAACATAAGACCTCACAAATCCACTTGGTATCAAAGCTATCTACTCATTCCAGGCCTAGAAGCTTCACAAGAGGGTCTACCACCTCATTACTAACGTCATCAGGTCGTACAGATGACTTCACCAACCATAGGACGTGCTAGGTTGGTGACGAAAGTTAGGGTTTCCAGTCGATCTGCATTTTTGTCGATTTGTTGTAATGGTTTAAGCCTGGTATGATGAAGTTTGGGATTTTTTATGATATTTCTTCGATTTTCTGGATATTTTTTTAGATATATTGCTTCGGCCTAGTATGCAATCGCAATTGGTTTTTGCTTGCTCCCCTTGCTTCGTTTTGCTCCCTTGCAACCTTTGTGATCATTAAGAATTGATCTCAGCAAATTTGGAGCCCTGTACTACATTTACTGAAGTTTCTCCTTCAGTACTCTTATCGCAAGCACGTCTTTATCTTTTTTTGGTTTTTTCTGCTCTACTCAATCTTATGGTTCTTCCTCTTGTTCTCTATGGCCGTGCAACCCTTTTACCCTATTAAGAAGCCTTGGCACAGTTGTGGTTTCTCTGTTTCTCCCTATAAGTCATTGGTACTGTGTCCCATGATGTTTTTTAGTCTTTTTTGGTTTCTCGTCAGCCTCTGTGGGTTGCTATTATAGTGTTTGCTTGTTGTTCTTGTATGACCAGGCTATGTAGTCGTTGGTTCCTTCTTTTATGAGGTGTTTAATAGATTTTCATTGTGGCTGGTATACAGTTTGGGCTCTCTTGCCGTGTTCTATAGCTTCCAGCAATGTTTCGTCTTCCTTTTTTGGTTCCTGTGCAGTGTTGCTTGGTAGTTACTTGATCATTTGGCGGTGATTGTATTACTCAGTGCCTATCAGCCATGCTTCAAGATAGTCAGATTGATTCCTCTCCGCCATGACCATTTCAGCCCTTAGTCATAGTTCAGCCCCTCAAGGCCCTGACCATTCTCTTAGTCCCATCACTATTGTGAAATTTGATGGCACCAACTATCTAACGTGGTCCCAATCTGCTCGTTGGTCTCTCCTCGATCGTGGAAAGTGGGGTTATATTACTGGCAGCACCCTTGCCCCGGCTTCATTCTCTCATCAATTTCCAAAGTAGGAGTCTAAAGATGCTCTTGTTGTTTCCTAGCTTCTTCAGTCCATGCAGCCATTGATTGCTAACACATACTTGTTTTTGGGGTCTGCCAAGGAGATTTAGAATACTCTTGAGAAGACTTACTCAAAAATTGGCTAGCTTGCTCATGTGTATGAACTTCACCAACAGGTATGGCAAATGAAGCAGGGCAATCAAACGATCACTACCTACTGCTCCAGTTTATGTCAGTTGTGGAAGGAGATTATTCACTATGCGGCTCTTCTTTCCCTCTGTGTTGTTGATGCTTCCGTTTTTCACAAGTTTGTTGAAAAGAACCGTGTATTTGAGCTTCTTGCAGGTCGCAATCCCGAGTTCTAGCCCATTCATAGTCATCTCCTCGCTTGAGATTCGTTCCCATCTCTCATGTAAGTCTATACCTTTCTTTATCGTGAGCAGCGATGTTGAGTTGCTATGTCTGTGTCACAACCTTCCCCAGCTCCATAGAGGTCTGCCCTAGCATCTATGTCTCACAAGGGTGGTCATACTGGCACCCGTGGTCGTGGCCATATTGCTATTGGTAGTGGTTCCGAGGATCGGTACAAATTACGTTGTAATCATTGTGGGCGCCCATGTCGTACGAAGGCCACATGTCGGGACCTTCATGGTCGCCTTTAGGAGGCTACTCCTCAACCTCAATGTAGCTCATTTATTGGTGGTTGTGGTGTTGCTCTTACTACTGAGGGTTAGTGATGCAGCATGCATGTAGGATAGTGGAAGTGTGCTCAGGAGATGTGAATAAAATTGCTAAAGTAAAGAAGAAAAATAAACAAGATTTCTACTTGCAAGTCCACATGTTAATTCAGATAGTTCTTAAATTAAGTTCAATATGCAATAGAGGAATTAGGGCTTACAAAATTAATAAAAAAGTAAAGACCTAATTAATATGCTTGGATTATCAGTAAAATTCAAAATTTTAATTATGGAAAAATTTTAAGCCAGACACAAAAAGTGCCTAAAATTGCCAAAATCAAATAAACAAACCAAATAGTTCCAAGAGTAACAAAACAAAAAAAAGATTCAGATTAGGTTTGTCATATGTTTAGGCTTAGGACATTATTATAATGATGGATTGTTTAGGCTAGGAAGTTGAAACTCAGTTTCAGGCCATATGCCACAACATGCCAAAAGTCCCTAAAATTTTGGGGATTTAAAAAAAAACCAAAATTGAATAATCAGTACATGAATTTGATGTAGAATACTCCATTGGTGCTAGTAAGAATGATTGTGAATAAGAACCATGGCCATGAGAATGAATTTTGGAGTTTCCAAAAAAATTCACTCCCACAAGTAGTGTTACCAGCTTCTAATACCCCAAGGGGTATTTTTTAATTTTGAAAATTTCAGAAGTGGGTCCCACCCACTAGTGTCACCCAAGAGTCCCAAACAAACTAGTGAAGACCCTCTTTTCAAAACTCTAACCGTTAGGGAATAGGATCAAATCTCGTGCAATTTATCGAAAAGACCTATTCACACCTAACTTAGGTTCTTTTGGGCATAACTCTGAGTTGAGGCAAGAGTTAGGCACCCTTCCAAATCCTCTAGGGTTGTCCAAGAGTGTTGAATGTTTAGAGAAGAGCACACTTCCAAAGCTACTACAATGAGGAGATGGTAGTCAATCTCGTGAGGAAGTTTTTGTGAGTCAATTTCACGCTTGGGATGGTTCTCAGCCTTGGAACTTCATTAGATCAGCCAACACAAAAGGAAATAAGGTATCAGGAGGATCGTCCAGGGGTATAGAGTACCTTGGAATAGCCCTCTTGATCAAAGCACTAATTTACGAAGTGCTACAACCAATCTTGGACAAGCACTCCAAAACCCAGATTCACGTCTGACGGTGATAAATACTATTGTGGATCTCTCATTGGTGACCTTATGATCAGTCTCTCACCTCCAATAGGATCGTGCAGTCCTTGAAGGAGCTCTAGGAGTACTGGATCAGCAACAATCTTAAAGAGGGATGAATGGGGAATGATATCAAACAGGTTTCTCAGTTCGAGCAATAGGAAAAATAAAAATAAAAAATTAGAAAAGATGAAACAAAGAAGAGAGAAAGAAGACCTTTAACGCGAGGGGAGAGAGTGGCATCCACCACCAGCGTTAAACTAGGTGGGGACCTAGTCTCATTCCAAGGTTTTGGGTCTTCATCCTGCAAACAAAGTGAAGAAGAAGAGAAACCATCGTTAAAGAAAAATTCAAATCTATTTCATTGCATAACCCCAAAATCTAGTCGTAGGCTCCATAAATAGAGTCCCACACCTAGGGCAAAGTACATAAAATAGAAAGTAGTCAAAAGCACCCCCATGACTGCTACCCTCATGACAAAAATACCCTATAACTAAAAATTATAACGAAAATACTCCTAAACAACTACTAAAGACTATACTACCCTCACCAACATGTGTCCCCCTCCAACAAGAGATATAAAGTAACATAAAATAAAATTTAAAAAAAAATCCCTAATGAAATCATAACATAGGCACATCTCTCCTGTGTCTCTTCTGGTAGACCTGGAACTCGCGTCTGGACCCGATGTCCTCATCAACCAGTTCAATGCATATGTTGCTACTCTTATTACTTACGTTGTTCCTCCTTCAACCTTGCTTGTGCCTTTTGTTGTTTCTGGTGATGACTTGGAATCTCTTCGCAAAGAATTGGCTTTGCTTTGTCGTTTTGTGGCTCAGATGGACAACTCTTCCAATGGTGCCTCCACCTCCTTTGTTGTTATTGCAAGTATCCCGGACTTTGCTCTTAGTGCTTCTTCTCTTACCTCCAGTGCTTCCTGGATTATTAATTCTGGTGCCTCTCACCATATGACTAATACATTATCTCTTTTCTCCACTTGTACTGTTAGCCCTCGTCATGAAATAGTTCTTATTGTTGATGGCTCCGTGTCTTTTGTTGTTGGGACTAGGTATGTACCCATTTCCTCTTCTTTATCTCTTTCTTTTGTTTTTCATGTTATTTACTTTCAGCTTAACCTTGTCTTTGTCAATCAGCTTACCAAGTTTTTGAATTGTAATGTCACCTTCAGTCCCTCTTATTGTGTGTTTCAAGACTTGATGATGAGGCAGACTATTGGTAGAGGGCATGAGGAGCAAGGGTTATACCTTATTGACGCGACATCTCATCTTGCCTCTCCAATGTAGCAAACATTCTCTTAATCCTCCTTATATGAGCTAATCGAGTGGAACTTTTGGCTTAGCCACCCATCCTACTTTACTTTATAGAGACTATTTCCCAATTTATGTAGTTCTATTTCTCTGTCTTATTTTCATTGTGAGACTTGTGAGTACGAGGAGTACATCTCCTTTTTCTATTGCTCATTCTGATGTGTGGGGGTCCTACCCCTACTTTTTCCTCGTATCTCTCTCAGCATGGAATTCTTCATCAAACCACCTGTCTAGGGACTCCTGAACATAATAGGATTGCTGAAAGAAAAAATCACCATTTATTAGAGATTTCTCGAGCTTGTTATTCGCTAAGCATGTTCCTCCAGTGTTTTGGGCAGATGTTCTTCAAACTGCTGCCTATCTTATGAATCGGATAGCCACACGAATTCTTGATTTTTAGATGGTGTTTGGTTTGGATTTTGGAAGTGGATTCTAAGCCAAACTCAATTCGGGCTGAATAAAGGTGTTTGGTTCGGATTCTATAATCCAATTCTCGATGATTATAATCGGAATCGGGGTTAAAATCAGAATTGATATGGATATTGATTCTACTGATTCCGCTAAAGGAGTGCATAATTGATTCTAGGGTCTTCGCACACCAAAAAGAAAAAAACAAAGGGCATCCCCTCTTCTCTCTTCTACATCATTTGCACAGTGAGGCAAGAGCTTGACGGAACGGCGGACGAACCAAGTTAGTTTATTCCTCATCTTTTTCCCTCTTCTCTCTCCTTCGTCTCTCTCCCTCTTCACTCTCCCTCTCCACTCTCTCCATCGTCTTTCTCCTTTAAAACTGTCACCATTTAGCTTCCAAATACTCCATTTTTTGTCAGATCTTAGCCAATGCAACCAGTTTCAGAGTGATTTAATCTCTAGAATTTATTCTGTCTTTCTTTGTTCAGGCTCAACATTTCAATTAGAAAGAGAACAGTTTTTTGTACAGATCGAATGGGAGCTGGTTCGAAGTCGAAGGGATGGTGCGGATGGTTCATTGTGTTATTGATTGCAGCTGTCGTCGTAACAGCAGCTGTATTCACTATTTTGAAGAGAACACATCAGTCATCACTCAAAGGGGCCGGCTCCCATGCCAGGGCCTCCAAGCGCCATTGTAAAGAAATACGCATACACTCTTGAAATGACTATGCAATTCTTTGATATACAAAAATGTACTTTGTTTTCTTCGCTTATCCCATTACATTCTTTGTAGTTAGTTGTAATGCAGCATTCCATACATCCAGATCTATTACTTGATTTGGTTTCTCTTGTTTCTCAATAAATTTTGATCTTTTGAGTTTGATCTGTTACTGAAAAGAATTTCCTCATTAATAATAAAAGAATTCGGATTACATTTTTGTGTAACATGTGGATTGATCTGTTACCGAAAAGAATTTCCTAATTAATAGTAAAAGAATTCAGATTACATTTTTGTATAACATGTGGATATGAACTGACAGAATCTTCTAGCTTGAAATTCTGATATCTGCTGGAAAAAAGCTTTGATTGCTCAGTATATTCTATCTGATTATGTTTTTTTTTCCTTGTTTTTTATTTTGATTTGGTATTTGGCTATGGTTTATGCATTTATTATTTACTACTACTCCAAATGGTCTCCCCCAAATCAATAATTAATGTTAGTTCTGGAAGATATGTTTTAAATTCGATTGTTCTTCTCAATCTTCAGATCTGTAAGCAGCTCTGTTTTATTTTATTTTATTTTTTGGTTTAATTTTCAGTTACATTTTTTCTTGAAGCTATTAACTTTGTAGGGGAAATATGGAAGTACCTTATTTTATACCTTTTTTTTCCCAGTTATTATAATCCCCGGTTCTAAAAGAGGATGAGAAATTCACTTCAATATGTAGCTGAAGTGAAACTTTAGTTAGAACATCAATGTACTAGAATTTTGCTCGTGTCCCTTTTTCTTTATTTAATTTCGCATTGCATTGTTGTTATGGAGATGAATGTTTTCGGCATTAACAGTTTTTCTTTTCTTCTCTTCTATTTTGTCTTTCTTTTTTGCTCCAGTCTGTTGCCACTTTTAGTTTTTAACTTAGACATTACCTCGTCCCCGCAGCTGGTAAATAGGTAAATGGATCACAGATTACTTGATCAATGCCCACCCTTCTAAGACTGAATTCTATATTCAGGTTCACCACATACTTTTACTCTTGTAGTTGCTGGTTTGGATTGGATAGTGCTTTTTGATGTCAATTGCTCTCATCAAGCGGTTTAATGACTCTTGTAATGCCTTGAAGAAAAAAACCATGGTTTGATACTATTTGGGCACGTGAGCATAGGAATGATACTTGCATAGCACTCAATTTTATGAGCCAATAAAAACAATTATGCACCATATATAATCTCTTTCCCCTCTCAATATATACAAAGCTGTATGCTTATTCTGAAAGGATAAAAACTCAGGTCAGGATGTCTCTTTATTACCTGCACTGGAGTCTGCAACCCATATCTGAGTCTGACCTGGATGTAGGTTGGAAAGGTTGATCCAGTAAAAATGAAAAGTAAAAAATCTCTGCTGACATGTGTTGTTGTTTTGGGAGGTGGGTGATCCTGGTAAAGACCACAAATGTTGGGAGAGACCTGAAACTATGTCCAAGGAAAGGCCTCTTACATAGGTGAACACAACTTCTCCAGGAACAGAGGTTGCAGCAGAAACTGCAGCTGTTATGGCATCAGCTCCTCTGGTGTTCAAGACAATCAACCCCTTGTATTCAGGCTTGCTTCTAAAGCACGCCCAATAACTCTTTACTTTTGCTGATACTTACAGAGGTTCTTACAGTATCAGTATCCCCAAAGTCCAGAACTTCTATAATTCTACAGGATATGAAGATGAGCTTTTGGGGGCTGCTGGCTGGCTCTATCATGCAACTGGGGACAAAACGTACCTCAATTATGTTATGGTACAACATGGAGAAGCTTTTGCCAATTGGGGAAATCCAACATGGTTTAGCTGGGATAACAAGCTTGCAGGAACTCAGGTATATATGCCCATTATTAAGGGATGGAAATATAATCCTCCTTTTTTGTGTCAATTGCTTCTGTTTCCATATTTGTTACAGTTCTTTTAATGCAATGATGATAACTAGACAATACTAATACTAACCTTTCCCCATTCAATTTACTGTATCATTTAGTTTAACTATTTTTAATGTCGTGCACCTTTAATTATGCCTTCATAAGTTACTTGTAGTTACGGAAATACAAGACAGCTGTCATATGGTTATGAAATTCCAGAATGTTATTATTAAAAAGAAATTTCATTCATTCAATGTTCATTGAATCCCAAAAGCATATACTAGCCCATTCAAACAAGAATTAAGTATGATATGAACAAGAAAAAGTAGGTTCAACATTTCATGATCATTCATACTGTTTAGAGAATCCTGGTTAGGAAACTTCTAAACTCTTTATGCCTTTATTATGATTGTGGTACTCTAATATCTCATTTATGGGCAATTTAGGTATTTTATGCATAATTTCTGTTGAATTATCAATTCTAAACATTGTTCAACCAAACAATATTCTAATTCTGTAGAGTGAAATCAGCTTCCAAAATTAATTTTATCCAAATGGGATTCTGGATTCTGACAATCTGATTATGAGAATCCAAAATCATATTCTAGAATCCGAATCAAACAGGCCCTTAGTCTCCCCTTTCTCATCTCTCCAGTTTTGCACTTGGTTCCTCTCTTCCTCCCAAAGTGTTTGGGTGCATTTGCTTTGTTCATGTTACAAAATCCAATCGTTCCAAATTGGACCCCATGGCTCTTAAATGCATTTTCATTGGGTATTGTTGTAAATCAAAAGGGATACAACTATTATCACCCTCCTATTCAGAAGTGTATTGTTTTCATGGGTATCACCTTTTATGAGACTGTCTCCTTCTCTCCTAACCATCCTCATCTTCAAGGGGAGAAATGTGATGTATTTTTTTTTTTTAATGAAGAGAAATGTGATGTATGTGAAGATGAGGTTGTTATTCCTCTCTCTGTTCCTCCGTATTCCTTTGACGTCGACAGATGTTATAGCAAGGGGGAGCAAGAGGCAATTGCTCAAAAGCAGGTAGCACATACTCAAGATAAAGGATGGATGAAAGATTTTACTCATGTACAGTATAACCTCGATAAATTAATAACCTCGATTAAATAATATTTTTGTCCGGTCCCGACTTGGGACCAATGTGGTAAATTAATAATTCACTAAATTTATAAGATAATACATTTAAAAAAAAAAACACATAGGTCCCACTTGATATATAAATTAATAATCTCCTTATACATCAAAATTATATATATACATGACTCAATTAGGAGGCCTTTGTAAAATATGACTCCAATGTTACTTGTTTCCTCTTGAAATTGATGTCTCCTTGGACCTCATCTCTAACTTTTCTTAGTGCATTAAGAAGCTCTGGTGTAGTGTTCTCGTATTGCAAGAGAAAATTATGCAATGTGATTGTTGCTTTGAGTGCATCTTTGTGTGAGACAGGCTCCAGTACAGAACTATCGTCTTCAACTTCATCTTCTTTGTCATTTCCCATGATGTTCTAATAATTTGTTCGTCACTCAACAACTCTAAAATTTTCTCGTTTTATCTTGGGTAGTTCAAAAGGTACTCAACATCTATTGTATGACGATACTTCAACTCTTTGATTAGAACATACAATTGTTGAACGCCTCCATCATCTGAGTGTTGATCCAAATTTTTTAAAGCCATGTTATCCATAGACCTAATTTTACAATGTCGAAAACAATTTACAATTGTACTTGCTTGAACATCTGTTGTCCAAGCCAAGATTGCAAGATTCATTGCATCTAAAACATTTATCTTCTCTGGATTTGGGATCCCAATTCATAACCCTCTAAAAGATTTCGATAAAATCGACGACAATAATACATCTTGAAAGCTCGTATGATCCCCGCATCACAAGGCTGAATCTTTGATGTTGTATTGGGTGGCAAGAAAAACAATTCAATATTTTTCAAACCTTTAATAGTTTTTGGGTGGCAAGAAAAACAATATATTTTTCAAACCTTCAATTCATATAATCACAATACACAATACATATATTAAGTTCAATGTTTTGGAAAAAAAATAAAGAATACCTTGATTAATTAATTTTTTAATTAATTAATGTATAAATTAATTTATCAATTAAATAATATCTTGATTAATTAATAAATTTTCATGGTCCCAAGGGTATTCATTTATAGAGGTTTAACTGTATATGGTGATCTGCTTCAAATGATTCGTGTGTATATATATTGTCAGGCTTGTCTTTATTTTAGCTACTGTATTTGATTAAGATCCAAGAGTGAGCATTCAACTTGGGGTTAAAGACTCCAACTTTGAAAAGGAGTCATTGATGGCCAAGAGAGGTGCAAAACCCTAATAAATAAATTAGGGAAAAGGCCTAGGAAGGCAAAAAAGAGAGTAGTAGCCACAAGTGGGTTCTTGTGGGGTTTTCTTCAAGGGTTTGAGAGTGTGTGAGAGAGAGAGAGGGTTTACAAGAGGAAAAGGTGTGGGTTTTGAGTTGTAGAAAACACACTTCTTTGTACAGATTTTGCATTCTCATAGTATAGAAAGTTGATTCTCTCTTATGGATGTAGGCACATTGCCAAACCACATAACTTCTCGTCTTGTGTGATTGTTTATTTCTTTGTTGTTGTTTTATTATTCATTGCATAGATCATGAATGGTTTGGCCCATATCCCATCAGATTGAATTTTAGGGTTGTTTTCGTTGCACCAACAATTGGTATCAAAGCTTCTGGTTTGTGTTTGGGAGGAAGAGGAAGAAATTGGTGATTACAAATATTTTTTTTAGTCAAAGGATTACTTTCTAAAATTTTTGGGTTGATACAAGCTTTTTTCAAAGCATTGCAAAGAAATAATGGCAAGTCCAAGGAGATGAAGAATGGTGATTGGCAAGATATAGAGATGAGAGCAGTTAACACAATTCATCTTTATCTTGCGGATAACATTTTGTTTAATGTTATGAATAAGGATTTTTCACCAATTTTATAGGAGAATTTGAAGAAACTATACATGGAAAAGAATCTCATCAACAAGTTATATTTGAAGAGAAAATTATAGGGGCTAAAGATGGAGGAAGGTGTGAATCTGTTAGAGCACATATACATGTTCATCTAGCTTTTGGATACCACATGAAAAGGGATTGTCTAGAACGTGCTAATAGAAAGAAAAGTGATAGTCCTACTATAACGTTGACAAGGGATCAGGAGGAATACATTAGAGATGTTCTCACACTCTCCAAAGGTATGAACACTTTTTTGTTATGATAAGTGGATATTAGATTTAAGTTGTCCTATTCATATATGCTTTAGAAAAAAATATTTTGATATGTTCTAAGAGAAGAATACAAGTTTTGTTTTTTGAGTCATAAGTCCACTTATAATGTCACAAGTGTTCGGACGGTAAAGATCAAGATGCTTGATGGAGTGGTTCTTACTTTGGGTGGTCTGACATTTATCTCAAAGATGTGAAGGAATTTAATATCCCTAGGCCAGTTGGATTCCATGGGTTACAAGTATTCAACTGCAAGTAGAGATATGAAAATCACATGCGGTTGTTTGGTCTTAATGAAGGAAGAAAAGTGTGATAGTTTGTATCGTCTGATGGGGAATATAATGATTAATGGTATTCCTTTGATCTCGATGGGTAGTTGAAAAGATGGTGTACGGAATAATAAACACTTGTATAGGGTCTTTTTTTTTGTAGTTTAGGCAGAGACAGGTGTTATGGGTTTCCAGGTAACAAACGATGGTGAGACAATTCCTATGGTTAGAGAGGACGGATCAAGGTCCCTCTCTAGGGTTGACTCGGGGCAATTACACATGTGCATTGTGTTATGATTGAATCAAATGGTGTCATGACTAAATTGATTAGATGGTATGTGTAGTGGTGGTTCTTCAAGGCTAATGGTTGTTTTTTGTGATAGTAAACAAGTTATGATTCAGCTCCGAGGTTGATGTGCATTCCGAGAATATATGGTGCAAAGTTTACTAAGAATGACAAATGTAGGTTTTCTCTAAGTGGTTTTGGAATGTGAGCTAAGGTAGAGTGTGGTGCATATGTCATAGGTTCTGTGTCTTGACAAAGATACAAATGGAGTTAACTTCAACAAGAAATCTTAAAGGGGTTGAAAAATAAAGCCAATGTATAGATTTGTTGGGTTTGTCTTTGTTTTAGCTGTTGGGTTTGATTAAGATCCAATAGTGAGCATTCAACTTAGGGTTAAAGACTCCTATTTTGAAAAGGAGTCATTGATGTCTAAAAGAGGTGAAAAACCCTAATAAATAAATTAGGGAAAAGGCCTATGAAAGTGGGGAAGAGAGTAGCAACCATAAGTGGGTTCTTATGGTGTTCTCTTTAAGGGTTTGAGAGTATGAGAGAGAGGTGTACAAGAGGAAAATGTGTCAGTTTTTTGTTCTAAAAAACACTTCTTTATGCAGATTTCACATTCTCATAGTGAAGAAAATTGATTCTCTCTATGGATATAGGCACATTTTCGAACCATATAAAAAATCATCTTGTGTGTTTATATATATATATATTGTTATTTTATTCTTTATTACATAGATCATGAGTGGTCTAGGCATGTTTGCCATCATGTTGAATTTCAAAGTTGTTTCCATTGCACACACATACACACACACACACATACATACATATATATATATATTTATTTATTTATTTATTTATTTATTTATTGCATTTCATATTTCTTTCAGTAAAGTCAAAAAGAAGCCCAAGGGTTGTTAACCTTGTATCATGACAGACTTGTGGCTGGGAGATAAAGAAAAATTGAAAAGGAAAAAACCCTAAAACTATTCAATAGAGCTAAAAGGAGAGGTTAATGTTCCATATGAGAGAGAGAAGAAGAAGAAGAAGAAGAAGAAGGGGGCCAACCAGCACCAGCCAGCGATGGTGGCACTGAGCACACCAATAGACAAATGTGGTGACAACAATGATAATAGTAGTTTTTTTTTTTCATTTGTCTTTCTCCTTCCTTATCTTCTTCTCTTTTCTTTTCCTGTTTTTCTTCTTCTCATTTTCTCTTCTCATCGTGTTTATACAACTGAATATCCAGATTGGTATCAGATATTTGGTTGTTTAAACAAGGAGAGGGATGAGTTAATATGCTTATTATATTTCAACACTCCCCCTTAGGAGTGACATTCCTGGACAACTAAAGTGGGGGAAGTAAGTGCGAGGCCCGGCAGAATGTTTGCATCCACAGGGGGATTTGAGCTTGCAACCTCAAACCTGCTTTGATACCATCTTAAACCGTCTCTCCGAAAACCTTAAGGTGATACGAGAGGGATGACTTAATATACTTATTATATCTCAACATTTTCAAATATCTACCAGATATTTAACCTGACATGGATAAACATTTCATTCAAACGAGCCGGATACAATATATTATTAGTTGATTCTTTTGCAGATAATAATAATTACCACTGATTAGCAAAGAAGATTGTGTCCACCTCCCTTAAGAGCGCTAAACTTCACTGGGCGTCAGGGATGGACACATCAGCACCGTAAAGTGATAAGTGCCCTCCTAAAAAGTGTAAATCATTTTTTCGGCAGTGAAGTGGACACAATCCTTCCTCCCAATTAGGGAAGCCTAAATTAGGTTGGGATTGGGCCAAGCGTTCCAACCTTGTCATATTGGGGTTGCATTTGGGTTTAACCCCTTTCAAGTCAGCCAGATCTTGGAGCATCTTGCATACAACACAACCCCAAATCCAAAATACCGGTCCTTAATCAGATATGCCAAGTTGGGACCCAGCATTGAGTGGGTCCAGCAATTTCAAGACCAAAAATCAGCCTGATGGTTTTTCTTTTTACAGAGATATGTCAGAAAACTTCCCACTTTATGGTTAAAATTGAACCATGTGGGATGTATAAAAATCGGCCGATTGGAGCAGTTGAACCAGAATTTTGGACCAACAAAAAATATAAAAAGAAGGGAGCTGAAAGACTGCGGCACACGGTCAAATTTATTTTAAGAGCTTCCTAGAAATTTTTATGGTGCCCAAGGACCAACAGATCTAATAACGCAGCTTAAAGTGTAGCACCATCTTGCATGTAATGCGACACTTACCCAAAAAATAAATTTTGGTGGATGAATTTTTCATGTTTTTGCGTGTGATTTTCTATTTTTGGGTTATGTGTTGCTTTGCAGAGGATGCCACACCTTAAGCTGCTGTAGAGGATTCGCTTACTATTAAGAAACACTAGCAAATGCCGTGTGTAAACACGGGAAATGATCAAAGAAAATTAAAATAAAAAAATAAAATTATAACAATGCCCGTGTACATATTTTTAAGCAAGTTGAAATCCTGTGTGAGACTTATGAGAGAAAATGTAGATAAGTAGTTTGGGAGAGTGGGTTTAAGAGAAGAGGGAGTAGAGGAAAATTAAGAAGTTGTGAGAGATTTTAGGAATTGATAGAGAAAAAAAGAAAGAGGAAATCGTAGGGTGGGGGTGGGGGTGGGGGTGGGGGTGGGGTTGTCCACATGGCATTCTCTACAAAAATATTATATTCCAAATAAAAAACTAAGAGGAGTGCCACATAGGACCCCCTTTGCTTGGGCTTTTATTAGGTGCGAATGAATTTCATGAGAATGGTACAAACAGCACCAGGGGGCTGACACATCAGCACTGAAAAGTGATTACACATTTTCGGGGACGGTTATCACTTTTTGGTGCTGATTTGTTACGGCGCCATCTTCACCATTCTCACGAAATTCATTTTTAGCCAATTTTTTCCGCCTTTGCGTTCTACGATCAAAAAGTGTGAATCTCTGTTTATAGGATCGCACATGTTGTACTTGGGGTTAAAAGTAAAAGACATAAATAAAAAAATAAATGAGTAAAGAAAGGTAGGTGTCCGGAACGAGGCTAAAATTCAAAAACACGGGCTAATCATTGTCTGAAGCAGACTTCCAGGACGGCTTTAACTGTTGCAAAATTGAACCACCACGGACTTGGGTGATACAGGGGTACAAAAAGTGAAAAAACACGGACAGTGAATCACTTTTTAACCATGTGTCACCCAATGCCCTGGTGCAGTGGTGCTGCAGTGAAAGTGCTCAGAAATCCGTTTTAACCATTGTCGGCTTTTCTTTTTTGTTATTATTATTATTAAGAAGAAAATATTTTGTGATGACAACTATTGTAAACTTCTTGGATCAATCATAGGGGTGGGCATGGGCCAAGCCGCCTCGAGTCTGCCCCTACCCTGACCTGCAAATTGGTCCTAAAAAACTTGACCCGAACTAGGCCCAACAAAGGCCCGAGACCCTAACTTTTATTGAGGGCTGAGCTATTTATTGAGGGCTGAGCTTGGGCTTACCTCAGGCCAGCCCAAGCCCGGCCTGAGCACCGAACTTTTACATATATAAAATATATGTATTATATATAATATACTAATTATTTTAAAATTATTAATAGTATATAGCTTAATTGATAAAAATGGTTTTTTTACAATAAGTATTGGGTTCAAGTCCTAGTGGAAACAATGATTTTTAAAATAACAACCCTTAAAATTTAAATATATAGTTTTCTATTATTTTTTAAAACTAGTAAAATTTTGTAGTTCAATTATTATGCACGAGTTACACCGATCTTAAATCTATTGTT
>JAOXJP010025809.1:1140-17066 GCA_025762735.1 Platanus orientalis
AAAAAATTTTGGTGCCTCTTTCTAGGTTCCTACCTTTCATTTGAACACTTTGTGTGTGGGGACTTTTTAACCCTATACACCCCTTATTCTGTGTACCTATTTTTTCATTTGAAAACTGCTATTACAGCTTTAACCTAATACACCACACCCTTTGTGTGTGGGGATACGGGAGACAGACACTTTTGGTGTACGAGATCCCTTATTTTCCATGAACCCACCGAGCAAAAGGGAGAGGGAAAAAAAAAGAGATAATTATAGTCTACGATGAAAAAATCTAAGTAGGTCTGCCATATATTAACACATTGTGTTTTTTAATTTGGTGCCTCTTTTTGGCACCTATTTTTTTTTTTTTTTGACACTTTTAACCCTCAACACACCATGTATCAGCTTTTTCATCACAGACTCGCAGACAATTTCATCACAGAATATCTAAGAATGAATGCGGTCCACAATGGGAGCAAATCCTCTATTGCAGCTAAAAGTGTGGCATTGTCTGGCATGTGTGCAGTGTGACACCTACCCAAAAATCAAATTTCGTAGATGGTTTTCATTTTTACATGGATGATTTTTCACTTTTTAGGAGTATGTGTCTTTAGGGCTGTCAATGAGCCAAGCTAGTTCATAGCTCAGCTCATTATAAACCAAGCCTGGTCATTCTTTAAAGCTCACTGAGTTGAGTCTGAGCCTTAAGTTGAGCTCATTCCCTAAACAAGACCATTGGACCACTAGTGGGTCATTGGGTCTATTCAACAAACTATAGCTTGGACTAATGGGCCATTAGGGTTGTTGGGCGTATTTCAAAACATTCACTTATGGGCTTTGGCAAGCTGAGTCAAGCTTGAGCTTTATCTTCACGTGATGAGCTGAGCTGAGTTGGGCAAAAAGCAGGGTTCATTGATACCCGCACGTATCTCATTGCAAATGATGCCAGATGATACCACACTTTAAGCTGTAGTAAAGGAATTGGGTTCATCTACAGTTGCATAACTCAATGCCAAACTCTTTAAGTGTTCAGAGATACCTAACTGAGTATACTTAGCACTCGAACACTGTTACCTCCTGCCAACACACTCGTGCACAACTACATCCAGGAGAATACTTCTATTTGCACAGGATTCAAATTCGTGACTTGTTTTGGCTTTAAAACCATATTAAACATGAATTAGCTAGCTCTCATAAAATTTTTGGATATATATTAATTAATATACTTAAACAATAAAATTTTAAAAAAAAAAAAAAAAAACCACTGTTTTGATATCATGATAGACAAGTTTATATACTTACCCAGATCTCAGGAATTTTTTTTTACCTCCATAGCATGTATGGTCCTAATCCTGTATAAAGGATTCAAAAATAGTGGGTTTGGTTGGGGTAATGGCCTTGGTTATTCGGGTCAAGAAAAATCCATATGATTAAACTAAATATCCAGTGGTAAGTAGTAACAAACGAACTCCCATTACATACAACACTAGAGATGAATGGAGGAAAAATAAAATAAATTAAAAAAATAGGTTAAGAATTTGGGAAGATGAAAAAAAAGGTAAAAACAAAAGGATGTGAAAATTAATCAAATTGGTGAAGTAGAATCAAACACGTTTTCACTATTTATTTTTAAACTATGATGCGGTTAAGGCTGCAAATTGGTCCGGGCTGGTTTAATTCTCAACTTGTTTGTCCCGAAATTTGTACGGGCCAGATAGGCTTGATTTTGGGCTTGATGCTAGGCCCAAAATATTTTTTAGGTCAAGTTCAGACAGTAAAAAGCCCGAGGCCCAGACCGGTCTGGCTCAGCTTGAATGGACTATTATTTTGCTAAGAAATTTTCAAGCTAAAAAAGAAATTTTTCCAAAGCCCATATTTCTTGAATGGGGGGAGCTTGGTCTGGGCTAAAGCTGATCCCGACCTGCCCTGATTTGTTTTTTCTGAAAACATAGGGTGACAATTGCAAAAACGTCAAACGTAGATGCACAAGTACAAAACCCCCTAATGAAAGTGCTATAGTTTTCCACAATGTCACTGTGATAAACGATTTAAAAATGGTGAGTAGAAAAAAAAAAAGTGTGACATTTCAAAAAAAAAAATATGGAAGCTAACGGCTTGTGCTAGAACCCGATTAATTTGTTAATAACTAATAAGTTTTGGGCTGCAAAATGCCAAGTCAACATGACCCGCTTGTTAGGGAGAAAATCTTCTGTGACCAAAATTGATGTGACCACACCACAAGCTAACATGTGGGGTGTATAGGGTTAAAGCATTAAAAAAAAGTAGGTTTCCAAAAAGAGATGCCAGATTCAGAAGGTGTGTATCACACAGTGTTCACACATATGCATGAAGATATGTAGAGAGAGAGAGAGAGAGAGTGGCCGAGAAAGCCACCTTTATCACAACAAACTTACTCATCGTTGCCAATCTATCCCATCATCTATGATTCCTCATTGGAGGTATATGATTTGAAAAGATATAATATAAAAGATTAAGAAATTATATCTTTATCTAAGATATAAGAACTTTATATATTAGAGATATTAAAATATAATAATATATTCTATGCTTTATAATCTTCCTTCAATTGAAGCGAAATCAATTTGCCAAGCTTATTTTAAGATGTGTCCACAAATAGCAAATAAATAAATAAAAATGGGGGATTTTATTTTACAAGAATACATATTTCATTATTTCCTATGAAATATTTTGCTCTCTCTCCCTCCCCCTTTTTTTCCATAGATGCAGCTCCAAAGTATTATACAATGCGACAAATGTAGCAAAAAGTATAAATTGTGCATTCGTTGGATTAAAGGGGCAAGAATTGGGCTTGAACCCGCCCAATTTGATTGTTGACCACCTGGGCTTGCGCCTATATAAGTATAAATTGTCCATGCCTATTTGTTTGCTGGCCTTGCCTTGCCAGAGCTCGATGTGCCTAGCCCATTAACACCCATTGGTTTGAGTTACTGATCACATAGCAGCACAAGCTTTGTTATAGATTTGGCAATGTGAAGAGAAAATGGGAACCATTTTCATAAATGAGCCTTGCAACCAACATTTCTAAAAGATCTAAGCCTCTTCTCATGCGGTATACTTCCCTCAATAACCCCCCTCACATGGCAAAAGAATGCTTTTTGTACTTGGCATCATTTGTTGTTAAAATATGGTTAAAATCAAATGGTTTAAGTGATTAAATTAAAAACCTCTATTAGTTTTTTTTTTTTTTTTTTTTTTTTTTACTCTAATTTCTTTATGTTCAATTAACTAATAACTTGTGTAAATTTATAGGACACACTTTGTCCCAAGGATATCTAAGTTCAATTGTTATTGTATATACATCGTACAACAAGAAGTATATGCAAGGTTCTCTTCCTATCATCTTTAGACTATAATGTGAGATCCAACATATTGATGAATTGTTTAAATAAATCATAGCAGGTTCATACTAATGCAATAATTTATTTTTTTAACCTAAAATTCAATCGCATTAAAAGTAAGGGTTATCTTTTTAACTTTTGGGACACGGTTTTCGCAAAAGTCGCCTATCATTATAACAGTTAACTGCATTCTCATGATTATTAACATAAAATTCTACCTCATTACATATATAATCTCACTTTCCATAATTTTTTTTCGTCTTTTTTCTTACAAATACATGTCCCAGTTGATATCCTCTCCGCCGTGAATATTTATGCTAGACTGGAGTTACCATTAATGGGGTGCTGTGTGGCATCAGTACTTGACTTGGGTGGGGCCCATACACTTTTGTCTGTACTTGATGCCACACGGCATCCCGTGAATGGTGGCTCCAACCCGGTGCAAATATTCGGTGTCGCTGAGGATATCATCCCATCACGGTGTGGTTAAACTCAATAGACGATCCTTCCCCTTTTTCTTTTTGACTTGTTCTTCTTAGGAAAATTAAATTACATGGGATCCAACTCAGTGTAAGAAATAGCATACCAAAAAGAATCATTTCTTGAATCAGTTATCGTCCATCACCAAACAAGCAACAACAAAATATTGCTTAACAGTCTGATCCACTTACTTCTCTCACAGCTTATTCCTCGGGGTCCACGTGCACATGTGTGCTAGTTCTATAAACTTGCACCTAACTCCCCACATTTATTGTCCAAGAGTATTCTTCGTGAGTAGGGGTGGGCATGGACCGGGTTTGGGTAGGGCCATGGTAGACCAGCCTATGCATTACCAATTAATCTACAAGATTTTATTAGTTTTTAAAAGCTTAAAAAACTATATACTTATATTCTAATAATTATTTACTATAAAAATCATTTATCTCAATAAGAGTTGAACACAAGACCCTCTGCATTTTTTTTTTTTTTTTATAGAAATTGAGCTATAAATTATTAATAATTTGGAAAGATTTATAGCCTATTTGGTAGCCACCTGTAATATAATCATTTCATTTCAAATTTCCAAGGTACTTATAGCCATAAAGTAATGGTTCAAAATGAACTTATTCGGATTGATACTGATTGCTAGCTAACATCAGAAATGAAATCTTCTTAGGTATTTTTATAAGATGAAATGATATATGTTATCAAGTATAAATTTGAATGGGTTCATTTTGAACCATTAGTTTATAGGTATAAATGCCTTAAAAGTTTGAAATGAAATGATTGCATTACAGGTGGCTGCCAAACAGTCCCTTAATAAGTTGTATATAATATTTACAAATATATATCATATATAGACAAGTTCGGGCCTCGGGCCAAGGTGAGGTAAACCCAAACCCGATCCTTTAAAAAAGTCTGGGCTTAACTTGGGCCGGGCTTTTCCAGGCCAAATGTCGGGTCAGGCTGACCCGGGTTTGGACGGTTAAGATTATCCATTACCAACCGCTTTGGATTTTGGAGATATCTGGTCCTACTCCTAACCTAACTTGCAAACAACAAGGCGTCTGTTGCTGATTTTTTTTTTTTTTTGGTGGACAAGAATGGGATATTTTCTGGTCGATAAGCATTTCCAATTCCCTAGAAATCTCAAACAAACACCATGAATGACAAGTCATATGCGTGAGATTATGCATCAAATGATTCAAAACCCAATACAAATACAGCTTTGATTTTGATATGGGTAGTTCCCTTGAGTTGCATTTGATCCTCAGACGACAAAATAAAAAAGGAAAACAAACCATTAACAATCAGTTAGACTGCCAATTTACAAAGCAAACGTTGCATAAATAGAAAGATTTGAAGAAAGAAACCAAGCATCTAGGAGTCAAGGAGAGAGGGAGAGAGATGGAGAGAATTGTCTCTCACTTCCCTGACCATCTTATTTATATATCTCTAAGCGAACACACCAGGTCTCTTTGTAACAGCATAGCTTCTGCTTCTTGGGTACACCAAATCTGTCATCTTGACATCTTCCCCGAAGTCACAAGGCTTGTCTTCATCAATTCTCGCGATCCCGACACTGTTACTCCTCGGCACACCATTAACCATCGGCGACGATTGCTGCTGCTGCTGCCGGAGCCGGAGTTCCATCTCTACCTTATTTTGCAGGCTTTTCTTGGAGGCAGCCCGAACCAGCTCTCGGAGGTCCTCGTCGTTGCTCGACCTTGACGAGTTAACGCTGAAGCTCTTGGGCAAAGTGCAGATATGTCCAGTGGGCAAGCCCATGACCTCCCCGTAACTGACCCTCCCTGCACAGTCGGCCATGCTTCGGATGTAGAAGTCCCTGGCCTTACTCAGAATTCTAATGGGTGCCTTGATGCACCGGTAGAGCGTGCTTTGGTTGCTTGCTTTGTTGCTCATGTTGCACCTCAGATTATGGAATAAAGAAATTAGAGAAGAAAAATAGAAGATTGAGAGGACAAGAAGAGAGAAGCTAGGAATGAATAAGTCAGCTAAGTTTCTATTGCTGATTGCGGAGATGGAGAGATGGGGAATGTGGGTATGGTTTTATAAGGGGTTTGGATTGATGGGTTCCTATATATAGCGTAGCAGGCCAACTGAAAGGGACGGCAAGAGAGAGAGAGAGAGAGAGAAAGATGGCGTATGCCTTACTTATTGGTTTCTTTTCAAACTTGGAGGTACGAAATTGTTGAAGAAGGAACGTGTGGACTTTTTCAAAATAATAATTTCTTATAAAAGAGAAAAAAACACAGGATAAGAACAAGAGCACAAAGTTGGCTGGCCAATGTGGAGTCTTAAGCAAGCTTGAGTCTTGAGTCTTGACTGGCCCTTAAAAGATGTGCACAACCTATGCACAACCATTTTTTTTATGCTAAACCGTGCATTTTGGTTGTGCACAGGTGCTAAGCCGTACTAACTCTTCATGGGCTCTCTCACTATTAGGCCCATAGAAAACTAGCGGTGGGTGTCTTAGCTCTCCGGTTAACCAAGTCTCTTAGGGTCTTCTTATGGACAGACATAGATCTGTTGTAGCAAATAGATTTGTGTAGCATAATTTTACCCCAAAAATAAATATTTGTGTAGCATGAACAAAAAGTATAAAATTTTTTTTTTTGGGGTAAAATTATGCTACACAAGGCTTTTTGTATTTTTTGTATTTTTTTGTTCAGTTACTAAAAGATACAGCAAAATTTGCTACAGCTGATCACCCGCCAACTTCTATAGCAGTAATTATCATAGAAAGCTCATTATTGAGCCCATCAGCATGTGACATGTGGCCTGGTAAGAGGGGTATTAGGTTGTTCTAACTATTACGTACCTGTGATCAGCTGTAGATATCAGGCCTAATTTACACATACAAATGGCCAAAAATAGATATGTCTCAATAGCAAATTTGTGAGGAGTTCCAATCAGGATGTGAATTAAATGCATCCCTATAAGGTCATAAGGGGTGTTATGGTAAATACACAGAGGTGTATTATCATCTAAACACCCTTCAGTACACAATATTTTGACCCAAAATGTTTTAGTGAGAATAGACATCTTGCTGGAGCCCAGATCCCCTCCAATGACTGGACAAAGAAAACACCCATTATAAATGCTAGCGCCACCTGTCAAGTGTTAGCCAAATCATATGATTCGTAGAACATTAGAAGACTTTTTTTTTGGGTAAAAAGACCAAAAGAAAAAATATATATATATGCTGCTCCTAACCAAGAGATTGCCTTAGACCCTTAGACCGCAATTCAGCCTGAAAGTGTGATCACAACCATCTATTTTAGTTGTATTCATTGGCTGAAGATAAAAGCCTTATTTTCATGTTATTTGTTACAAGGTAAACCATGAGAAGAGGAAACTGTACTTTTTTTCCCAAGACACTTTACATTCATGCTGTCTGATGCATGGGGATACCAGATGGGAAAACTTGGTAAAACCACCTAAGGTATTTGTAAACACAAATTTCATGCATAAATCCGCAACACTAAATAAATGTAACAAATTTAATAAATTAATATTTTTAATAAATGAAAGGAATATAATTTTTTGATTTTTACACTCTTTTACAAAAAAATAAAACCTCTGATTCTTTGTCGATGGAATCCAAGGGTCTGACGACATGTTTCTTGGATTCAGGTGTTGATAATGCTTGACTGTAGGGGAATCACTTCTCTTTAGGGTTTCACACTTTATCCAAAAATAAGAGACATCGTGAATCTCGCTTTAGGGTTAGATTTATGGTATGTTTCTGATATATAAAAAAGTTTTCTTCTCTCAAGCAACGGATTATGGTTGATAGAGAGACTAAAAATTATGCCTTGAGTCTTGAAACCTTTGGAGATGCTTTGGGAGTCTTCTTCTCTCTAGAGGTTCTTGTTTCAAGTCTTTTGTCAAAGGTCCCTTCTTTATGTAAGATGGAGTATTTAGACTTAGGGTTAAAATCTTATCAAACCCTTGATTGAGTGTTGATTTGATGCTTTTACCCATTTTAGTTTAAAAGAGTGATTGCACGTTCATTGTTTAGAGAAAAGTGTGATTTATGGAATTATCTGTATTCCATGAGCGTCATAACCTTCCTTATTTACCCAAGAGAATCTAGATTTGATTTTATTCAAATCTCTCTCATGTGGGTCTCATGCAAGCTAGGGCTTAAGACATGTAGACTTGGTCTTTTGGGTTATTGTTTAAAACTCGGATCAAGCCAAATGGATTTGTCCATCTTTTTGGGTTTACTTTATGAGTGTGAGGCCCATTTATAGAGTTTTGGCCTTTTGTATATATTTATGAGGGTTTAGGCCCTTATTTGCAATTTATGCAAAATTCAGGCGTCTACAGGTGTCAAACATCTTCCATGTTTTCTCATATCTTTATATATCTGCTCATTCACCTATTCTTATCAAAACGATGCGAATAAGAGGGGAAGGGAAAGAAAGGAAATGAACGTAACTTTTCTTTTCTTTTCTTTCATTTTCTCTCCTTACCTAAGGTGGTTTTACTTTTCCCTCATTCTCTCTTCTTTTCTAAGGTGTTTGGTTTCCACTTTGAATGAAATCATCTGACTTTTAACTCTTATTACATTTGAACATATAAGGTGATTCTTCAACAAAAAATTTAAAAATAAAGTAATCTTAGATTCTTACAAAACAAAATCACTTTTATTATTTATTCATATTCATATTTTGATGATGGAATGGAGTCCATTACCAATGAACTTCATAAGCACTCGTGCAGCTATGGCAAAGCAAAATGAAAATGGTTTCATTCTAGGTGGCTACCAAACACAACATTAGTAATGCTCCTAAATCAAATGCTTGCAGTTGATATGGTCATTGCAGAGATCTATGACTTTAATAATTAAGAGTTTTCAAGGGTCACAAAATTGCAAATTTTAAGAGTAATTACCATTGAATGCTAGTAACCACTTGTTAGGACCGATTTACCTTCTTCCACTTAGAAGAAAATGGGATGCAATAAAATCAGCAAGCAAAACGAAAAAGAAAATCATGCACAACACAAGATTTACGTGGAAAACCCTAATTTAGGGAAAAACCACGGAGCCGCAAAGAAAACTTTCACTATCTGGAAACCTACATCAAAGACGATTACAATTTTTGGAATCTCTCCCTCTTCGCACGCAACCCTAGAACAAAACATATAAATACCCTCAAAAACCCTAATACATGACAGATACGGTTTAGATCTGGTCCAGTACATAAAACCATAAAAATGGGTCAAAATTTTCCATATTCGGGTTTTTCGGGTTATAACCCAGGTCATATTCGGGTTGACAAAATATGATGCTAACCCAAATCAAACTTCACACATTACAATCTCCCACTTGAAGTTTGATATTCTATTACATCTCCTGTGTTCAAGAACACTATTCTTTCCTTAATGTGATTCCTATCTTTTATGGCTCAACTACACGATCTTCACACTTGAAGACCAACTGAAGCTTTGTATAGCTCTAGTTTCACTATTATAATTGCTTTAGTGAACATATCTATAGGATTGTCATCTGTATGGATCTTTTCCAACCTCAACATATTTTCTTCTAGAAGCAAATGTATGAAGTGATGCCTCATGTCAATGTGTTTCGTCCTTGCATGGAATGCTGAATTCTTCGCAAGATGAATAGTACTTTGGCTATCACTATGTAAGCTGTTATTCTCCTTCTTCTTTTCCAACTCTTTCATCAAGTTCTGCAATCAAACCATTTCCTTGCTTGCCTCCGTGGCAGCAATATATTCTGCTTCAATACTTGAAAGTACTACTATCTTCTGCAACTGTGACACCCAATTAATAGTTGTAGAATCCAATGTGAAGACATACCCTGTAGTACTTATTCGTTTGTCAAAATCTTCTGACAAATATGAATCAACATAACCTTGTATGTTAAGTCCAGACCCTCCAAAAATCAATACGGCTTTAGAAGTACCTCTTAAGTACCTTAGAATTCACTTCACAGCCTCCCAATGCATTTTTCCTGGCTTGCTTAAAAACCTGCTAACAACTCCCACTGAATGGACAATGTTTGGCCTTGTGCTAATTATAACATACATTAAACTGCATACTACTGATGCATATGGCACCTTGGACATGGAATCTTTCTCCTCTTGGGATTTAAGAGAATGCTCCTTGGAGAGTTTAAAATGCCCCGCCAATGGGTTACCAACTGGCTTGGCATTTTGCATGCATGTTAAACCTTTTAAAGATTTTTTCAATGTAGTCCTCTTGAGACAACCTCAACATGTGGTTCTTCATGTCTCTTGTGATTCTCAAACTAAGAATCTGCTTAACTGCACCCAAATTCTTCATCTCGAACTCTCTTGACAGCATATCCTTGAGATTATTTATCTCCTGCATGCTTGATTCTGCAACAAACATGTTATCAACATATAAAAGCAATATAATGTAACTGTTGTCATACCTCTTGATATAGCAACAATGGTTTGCATGACATCTCCTAAAGCCATTTACTGTCATGAAATTGTTAATATTCAAATACCACTACCTTGGTGCTTGCTTTAACCCGTATAAGCTCTTTTAAGCTTACACACCATTTTCTCCTTCCCTTTAGTAGTGTAACCTTCTGGTTGCTCCATGTAAATTTCCTTCTCCAAATCACCATGAAGGAATGCAGTCTTCAGGTTAAACTATTCAAGATGTAAATCTTTTGTTGCCACTATGCTCAACACTGCCCTAATAGTTGTCATCTTTACAACTGGAGAAAATAATTCAGAATAATCTATTCATTTTCTTTACTGACATCCTTTAACCACCAACTTGGCCTTATATCTTTTGGTCCCATCATTCTCATCATTTAACCTGAAAACCCATTTGTTGCTCAATGCCTTTTTGCCATCTGGTAGTGGAACTAAGTCCTATGTCTGATTGGATATTAGAGATTTCATCTCCTCATCCATTGAATGCTCCCACTCAGTCTGAGAATCCACCTCTAATGCTTCATCATAGCATTCTGGTTCACCACCATCTGTCAACAACAAATAATATAAAGAAGGGGAATACTGTTGTGTTGGTTTAAGGTGTCCTAGATGACCTTATTTCTAGAGTAGGTGTTTGAGGCAGTATCTGCTGATCCCCATGTCCTTATATATTTGGTGCTTCATTCTCATTCACAACTTGCACATCATCATCAGAAATCTCCTCAAACTCCATAAGCTCCTTCTGTTTGCTTGAAACAGTAGCCTTGTCCTTATATAAGACTTTCTCATTGAATACAACATTTATGCTTATGACTTTCCGATTTTTATCATCCCAGCACCGATAGCCAAATTCTTCTGATCCGTATCCAATGAAAACATACATTTTGGATTTTGGATCTAGCTTGTCTTGCTGATCTGCATCAACATGTACATAAGCCATATAACCAAATACTCTTAGGTGTTTAAGATTTACCTGCTTTTCTGGTCATGTTTCTTCTGCAAGTCCACCATCCAAAGGTATTGAAGGTCCCCTATTCAATAAATATGTTGTTGTGCTAACAACATTTGCCCAAAATTTTTTAGGTAAACTTGCATGTACTCTCATGCTCCTGGCCCTTTCCATAATAGTCCAGTTTATTTGCTCTGCCACACCATTCTGTTGTGGTGTATTAGAGACCATTTTCTCTCTCCTGATCACATTCTCTACACAATAATTTTTAAATTCCTTACTGCAATATTCACCTCCATTATTTGACCTAAGGCACTTAAGCTTACACCCTGTTTCATTCTCAACAACAACTCTCCACTTTTTGAAGGTCTCAAACACATTAGACTTATGTTTAAGAAAATAAACCCATAATTTTCTAGTTGAATCATCAATAAAGGTAACAAAATAACATGAGCCACCAATAGAAGATACCTGAGCTGGTCCCCATAGGTCAGTGTGAACCAGTTCCAAACACCCCTGCTTGACTGCCCTTGCATCCTTAGTGAAGCTGACTTTCTTCTGTTTTCCATAAACACAGTTTTCACAAAACTCCAGGTCCAATGCTTTTAAACCTGGAAGCTACCCTCTTGAGTGGAGAATCTCCATTCCTTTTTCGCTCAAGTGTCTCATCCTACAATGCTAGATATCTGAATTTATATCCTTTGCTGCAACTGAAATAGAGGTAGATGTATTTCCTATCAGGTAGAGTGTCCTTTCTTTCCACGAGCTACAACCAAGGCACTCTTTGTGATTTTCCATGAATCTCCTGTGAAAACCATATTGTAACCTGAACTTGTGAGCTGACTAACTAAAATCAAATTTCTTTTCAGATAGGGTACATGACGCACATTATTCAACATCTATGTAACTCCATTTGGTAGACTAATTAGAACATCTCCCTTGCCCACTATATTGTAGGGTTTATCATCTCCCAGAAACACCTTGTCAAGGTCACCCTGCATATAGTTCTTGAGAAGTTCTTTGTTAGATGTGGCGTAGAAGGATGCTTCTAAGTCAATCACCCATGACTCTAACTTGCTATCCAAAGCTAGAACTAATGCATTTTCAACAACTTCTTCGACAATATTTGCGGAAGCCTCATTGTCCTTGTTGTTAGTACTATGTCTGTTCTTCTTTGGAGCCCTGCAATCATTTTTTAAGTGCCCTTTCTTCCCACAATTCCAATATTCCACCCTAGGTTTTCCAAATCTTGATTTGCCTCTTAACACGGATCTGCGCCGATCCTAGTTCTTGTCAGTTGTTCCTCCTCTTCCTTCCATATTTAAAGCATTGCCTGAAGTTTCTCTTGAAGATGTGGATTTCCTTCGAACTTCTTCACTAAGAATCACACTCACCACGTCATCATACTTCATGGAGCTGGAACTTGAGGAATTACTGACAGCCATTACCAAACCATCCTAACTATCTGGTAAAGATGAGAGAATCAATAAGGCCCTAACCTCACTATCAAAATTGATTCCAACCAAGGTTAATTGGCTGGTAACTATATTGAACTAGTTTAAGTGTTCAGCCACAATTCTGCCTTCTGCCATTTTCATATTAAACAATCTCTTCATCAGAAACACTTTGTTGGAAGCTGATAGTTTTTCATACATTCAACAAAGGGCTGACATCAAATCTTCTATGGTTTTCTCCTTAAAAATATTAAAAGCTACCAACGAAGATAATGAAAGATGAATCGTACCTAGGGCTTTGTGATCCAGAACTTCCTAGTCTACATCTGTCATCGTTGCCGGCTTTTTGCTCTTTCCTCCAAGGGGTTGATAAAGATTCTTTTGGTAGAGGTAATCCACTATTTGCATCTTCTAGAAAGCGAAGTTCATACTGTTGAATTTTTTAACATTGAACCATGCAGGTTCCTCTATCGTTGTTGTTGCCGTCATTGCTTCCACTCGAACCAAACCTCGCTCTGATACCAACTATTAGGACTGATTTACCTTCTTCCACTTAGAAGAAAACAGGATGCAATAAAATCAATAAGCAAAACGAAAAAAGAAAATCATACACAACATAAGATTTACATAGAAAACCCCAATTTGGGAAAAAACCACGGAGTTGTAGAGAAACTTTCACTATCTAGAAACCTTCGTCAAAGATGATTACAATTTTCAGAATCTCTCCCTTTTCCAACATAACCCTAGAACGAAACATATAAATACCCCCAAAAAATGCTTTGCTCACCTTTGCCTAAAATTTTTCATACTCGGGTTTTTTCAGGTTATAATCCGGGTCATATTCAGGTTAACAAAATAGGATGCTCACCCAAATCAAACTTCATTACAGTTAAGTCTTGCTTAATTCAAACATATTGTCTACACCCATGCTCCCAGGCACAAATGGATTTCTAAAAATGCATCACATGCCATCCTTTGTGTCTAGAGCATGGGGTAGTAGACAATTTGGAAGTAGAATATCTTCTCCCTAAAGTTAATCTATGTTTCAAGGTAGTGATTTGCACACCTCCTAATTTTCATAAGGGAACTCCTCGTGAAAAGACAAAGTACTCTTAGTTTGTTTCTATGGAAAAGGAAAAATAGGGGCATTAACATTTTCAACAACTACTCCCCCAGTATCAAATTTAAGGGTTATCTTAATAACTAATCTACCTATATATAAATGGAAATTTTTTCTTTTTCCTCACATTGTCCCAGGTATTCCTTTCCCACGCACCTTCAAGATGGCAGACTTTGCTCGTATGAAGATTGTTGGTCTCTTAGTCCCACATCTTTATATATCTATGACTCATTTTGTCTCGAGGGATCCTCTAGGCATATGACTCCCATTTTCTAATATTTGAGTTTTCTTTCGGAAACATCTCATATTGTTAGAATTTTTTACAATCATCAAAGAGTTTCTTGAGTGTTCTTTAGAAAGTTGGGGTTTCTCATACATTTCTTCATTAAGTACCTCTGATACTTAATCGAGTTAATTCTGGCATGTTAGAAGATGATCTTCATAGCCAGTCATCTTTTGAAGAGTTTCCTCATATGAGATGCCTAGTGGGGTGTCGAGTTGCTAGTCATCAAGATGAAATCGCACTTGATCTTGACCCTAAGACCTATAGGGGATTCTGGCATGAGACTACCAAATTTCCTTTCTTTAAACCATCCCTTTGAGTTCTTCCCTAAACTCCTTTTATATAGGCCTTATTCGACCATCATCCAGAAAGATATAGCAATCGCTTTAGCTAATTTGTCAAATGAGTCTAGTCCGTCATTAGAATCTTGAGACTTCTCGCAACATAATCTTCTCTAAGGTATTGGAATTTTCTTCCCCTCGAAGAGTACCCCTATTAAGGCTATCAATCTCATTGTTGATGGGAAAATTTTCTTTTTCCTCACATTGTCCTAGATATGGATAATCCAAGGTACTAGGCCAATTTCGGTACATGCCTCAACAAAGAGGACTTTCCTAAGACTTTAAAGGAAAAGAATAAAAAAGAGACCAAACTTTGTTAATACAACTGAATAATAGCATAGTATAAATGCTTCGTTTGACCCAATGGATCACGAACCTCTTCAACAAGGTTGTCCCAGTCGATATCAAACAAGTTGATGATAGAAACTAAGAACGAATCAGGTTCACCTATTCTCGAACTAAATTACAAACTAAGTTTAAGTTACTCCTACTCCTAAGATAGACCTATTCCTACTCCTACGCCTAAGATAAAAATAAAATTTGTTGTTGATGTTAATGTTAGAGCTTCTTTCTTCTTCTTCTTCTTCTTGTCCATTTATATCAAACTAAATAGTTACAGTGGTTGTAACTCTTTCTTCACGTTATTGGGCGGTTTCTTCTACTTTCCATTCATTTTCGCTGTTGTAACCACTTTCCCATGTTGCGGCAGATGCTCATAATGGAGTACGTAATGGTCTCGCCTGCCTTGTTTCATGTAGATAGTAATCCACCTTTGTTATATGTCAGTTACTGCGACATGTGTCTCAACGCTGACTCTATCACTTATCCTTGTTTAGGGTCCTATTTTTGAACTCATTAAAATCCACTTGTAACCCATCTTTATACATATTTTTTGGATAGTGCCAACAAGTGTTCACCTTGCTTGGTCTGGAACATGACCTGGGTTTACACTTAGAAGCCAAACGGACGAGGTAGCTTGAGAATTGTAAACCCAATATAACTCGTGAGACATTAATGAGGCTTTTTATAAATGGGTCATCCCAAGTCCCTTATTCTCCACGACTACTTTCTAAAAGAAGGATGCCAAGCGTAATTGACATTATCCGTCTAATAGGTGACCCATAGATTGATCACATGTCCTATACCAATTCTAAATTTTATCCCAACTACAAAGCTATTATCAATCTAAATAAATAGATAATAAAAAAAGTTGTCATATAGGATAGATGTTGACCCCTTTGTTAAGGTTTGACAATTTGAAAATTATTTACAACTGATTCAATTTAAGCTTCGATGATGAAAATTTTAACGCACCACCACTCAAATTTATCTTTTTATAACATCCTTTTCTTTCATATGGAGAATAGCTCATACTTGAGGGAATTTTAGTTTAGGGAAGGGCTATTGGCACCCCTGAAATTGATCACCACACCCCCATTTTAAGACTTTTCAAAATTCCATCCCATACCC